>CAUYPK010063623.1:0-18270 GCA_963574355.1 Loris lydekkerianus | reverse complement strand
ATTATGTGGGCTACTCTTACTGGGGTTAGGTGATATCTCAAAGTAGTTTTGATTTGCATTTCTCTGATGATTAAGGATGATGAGCTTTTTTTCATGTGTTTGTAGATTTTGCGTCTGTCTTCTTTAGAGAAGTTTCTCTTTATATAACCCCCATCAGAGCGGAGCAGTCTCTGGGGGTTATAGGCTTTCAGAACCAAAGCTGACACTAACCGGGACAGGACTGAGCACAGCTCAAGACTGAGGCAGCTTCAGAGGCATAGGAGGGCTAGACTTGTGGGACGGGGGTCATAAGGATTAGGAGGTAGGAACAGTGCTGGAACTGGTGGGTCAGAAGGCTCCTAGGTCAGGGAACGTTTAAACCATTCAGCTTTCAAGTGTTTTGTTTTGCAGCAAAACCCAATAAAAATACAGCAACCTTGGAATACTGTTAGGGACAGAATATCTCTTAGAAAAATATTAGTAATTACAATAGAGGTAATTATAAAAACAAAGCTTATCAGATGAGAGTAGCATGCGAATTACTGTTATTAAAACTAATGATGGTGAAGATGGTTCTGACATTAGTGATGGCCCTCATTTCCTACAACGAAGGCCTGACAATAATTATCTCATCTAAATACGAACGTTTTAATATTTGCCCTACATACACTTCCATTTGTAATGTTGGCATGTATTCCCTTCTATCTAGAGATATTTTTGAGGCAGTAATGTTAACAGAAATGCAAAGTATATAATAGCTGTAGGAATTGGACTTACTGAATCTGTTGACCTTTCACACATGATGTTACACAATTTAGATTGCTTTCCTCTGGACACCCCCAACTTCTCGAGAGGAGGGGAGATTTTTACCATAGGTAGAGCAAAAGGTGAGGAACGCTTTGAGTGGAAGACCAGAACCTCGTGTGTCTCATTTACCTAGCATTCACTTGATAAATACTGATTGAGTTGGTATATATATGTGTATGTTAGGTACCTTAGACAGATACGATGATAAGCTAGACATGGTATTTCTCTAAGGAAGTTAATCGGTATCATAGGAAATATAAAACTGGTATGAAAAAGTATTATACATGTGTGAAGTGGAGAGAGATAATGACTCTGTCAGTAGGATGCTTTCACTGGAGGTAACAAAACCCAGCTTAAGGTAGCTAAAATAACACTGGTGAGTGGGTCATGTAACTGGAAAGTTGAGTGGCAGGTCAGGGTTGGGGAGCTTGCCCCGTCAGGGTCTGGTTCCATTTCGCTATGAACCCCTCCGTTCTGCCCTCCTCTGGGTGTCGACCTCATCCTCAAACTGGCTTCATTCCGTGAAAATACAACATTTCCCCATGGCAATGTGAGCTGTATAATCTCTAACTTTCAAATCCAGGAAGAGAAATCGCCTTCTGCAACCATTGGTCAAAAATCCTAAGATTTGTTCTGATTTAGGTGTATCTTCTTGTATACCCCACTCCAGGCAATAGGGATGAACTCAGGCTCATTGAAACCTTATGGCTATTTCCATAGGTCGGAGAGTGTAGAACAAGGTCGGGAGGAAATAACTAAAATGTCCAGTACACAACAGCCATAAAAGACATTTTAGGAGTTCTGTGGATCCAGGGGCAGATATGTCTGTTGGGGATCTTGGATTGGCATTTGAGCTGGTTGTAAATGGCCATTCTAGAAGGAGGAAACTGCACGAGTCAGGTCAGTGGGGCAGGGTGTCTGGGAGCATGAGGTAAGAGCAAAGGCTTAACAGCGTTTCCATGGGAAAATGCACTCTGCTTTCCAAATATTTAAGAAATGAGGTTTTGAAACACAGCCCATTAGTAAATTGGGAACTCCCTGTTCTCTTAGTAATAGTGGTATACCTATTGCAATTTATGATGCTTATGTTACAAGAAGTGTATAGTTGGCACATCCGTGTGAAATCTGCTTAGAAAAACTAAGGTTTGTTTGAAAAGATGCCTGCTTAGTGTAGAGTGGACCACTGACACTTTTTATAGAAAAATATTTGTTGACAGCAATAAAAAGTATCCCTTTTCTTTCCTTGAGAACCCCTTGCTGATTGTAATTACTAATCTAAGTAATAATTTAGATTTGAAAAAAAATGCAATTTTAAAAGGTAGACTGGAGAGGAATGTGATACATTTTCCTGTTCTGAAATATCCCTTATTTCCACTAACTAAAAACAACTATCATGTTCTTAATTTAATATAAATCTCCTAGACAAAACTTCATAGCTGTTATGAGACTGAAGTCCATTAACAATGTAAGTTAAGAAAAAAAAAAAGGTACGTGTTACAGTGTATGGAGAAGCCAGATGTTCAGTAACCTAGTGGAGAAAGACAAAATTAGTGACTAGGCCAATGAATGCTCCAATATATATAAAAACTTTAAAAATGTCTCCTTGACTTTTCTTGTTTATTTTTAATTTATACATTTTTTTTTCTTTGTCTTAAAAATTGAGCCTAGCATTGTACCTAGCTTCCCATGAAATAATAGTAGGACATTTTTAAGGGCCTTTTACTGCCCTGGTCATTCCCTTGAAGCACATTTGGATCCTTCTCTAAATAGCCACAGGCATTGGTAGTGCTATTCTGCTTCCCCACTGGTTGATTCTGAATACATAATTACCTCTAGGTCTAAAGGAGAGGATTAACAGACCTTGCTCTAATTGCTTGTTTTTGTAGAGTTGTTAAAAGAGATTTGGGCTCCAGAAACAGAGGGTGTAGGCAGACAGAAGGCAGCCTGGAGTTCAAAAGTCTTGTAATCTTTGGCTCCACAGGCCTATAAAATTGAAGTGTTGACTGAATGCAAACAGCCTGCAGTCTGAGAGCCCCAGGTCCAAGAAAGGACAGAGAGAGGCCTTTAGGTCATTTGAAAAGATGGGGGTTTTACAACGTCTCTGGACTGACCGGTTAATGGATGGCCCCATTTGATTTCCTTTTCCCCATGAGCGCCAGATTTGGAGCTGTCTGCCACACAACAGAGGTTTTCTTAGCTCCTGTGTTCCTAGAATTTAAGAATAATTGAGCCCTCTTGGAAAGGCCCTGCGTGAAAGAAGTAAAGTGGAAATAATAAGAGACGATGGTGCGGTCTTAATACACCCTGTTTCCTAGTGTCACTCTTGAGGTCAACTTGTAACTTGTGAGCAAGAAGATTAAGCTCAACATCAAAGCATTATTATCGGCAAGTAGGAGCAGGGAACTCTTTGGGGGACACGTGAGTGATCAGTCACTTCCTCACCTCTAAGTATTAAGGGTGACCAGAGGTTGTAAGATTTAATAAGTATGGAAATTTTTGCTGGGTGAGAGGGCATTTAAAAAATTAAGCTGGAAGTCCTTTCAAATGACTTACTTTAAAATAAATCACGCTCCGAGAAGGAAGATTTTAGTTTGAAAGCCTAATTACGTTATACCTGATTGATTTGTGAACTAAAAGATAGATATATCACTTCATTTAAGAAGGTCTAACATACTATCACATTAAGGCATTAAAGGTGATTGTAAAAAGATGTTAGAAGAACAACACAGACAAACTTTTTTATTTTTATTTTTTAACTAGGCAGAAACAGAAAGAGACTAATGACAATGCCTCTGTTTTCTTTTATACTGTGTTTTTGTCAGCAAGCTAACTTTCAGTTATTTTAGCAGAGATCGATTTTGTACAACTTTGAAAAGGCATAAATGGAAATAACTATTTTTAAACGGTTTTAATTAATCTGCTTTCGCCTTTTACTCTTTAGAGGAAGAATCTTTGGTCTTAGAAAATCTTTTCCAGGATGATTTTTATATTTTACTTAAAAAATAGATACAGTCATTTGATTTTTATCTTAGTATTTGGACATTTATAAAATCAGAAGATTTCCTAAAAACCACACTCACATTGCTAACCTCTATTCATTATTACATTTAATTAATTAATTTTTTTGAGACAGAGTCTCACTTTGTTGCCTTTGGTAGAGTGCTGTGGCATCACAGCTCACAGCAACCTCAGACTCATGGGCTGAAGCTATTCTCTTGCTTCAGCTTCCCAGGTAGCTGGGACTACAGGTGCCTGCCACAATGCCCAGCTATTTTTAGAGGTGAGATCTCACTCTGGCTCAAACTGGTCTCAAACCCGTGAGCTCATCCACCCTCTTTGGCCTCCCAAAGTGCTGGGATTACAGGTATGAGCCACCATGCCTGGCCTTCATTATTACACTTAAATTTCTCCAAAACCAGGGTTTGATATTTGAGAACATATTTCTTATTTACTTCTTGAACTCATTTGTGATCATTTAAAACTAAGAAACTAAAATAACTTGATGTCCAAATTTTTGAAAAGAGATACTTACCATGGGAATTTTGATTATCCCCAGCTCTTTTTCTCAGGAAGGAGCACTTCTGAATCCTTATTTCTAGAAAGTGCTGTCCCCTGGAAGATGTACCTTGCATTGATCTCTGGAAAAAAGTTTTCAACCCCTATTAAACAACTAAATGTCAGAAAGTATTTACTGCTTTGTCTATTTAGCAGGAACTTCTTGATTTGGTTCTAAATTGAATCGTTTGTGAAAAAACTTAATTAAAATTCCAGTATTTTAAAATTAGTCCAATCTGAAAATTTAAGCAATCTCTTTAGGTGATACTTAGTCTTTTATATGAATAAAAAGTATTCAGAATCTCAGGTAGTTTTCATTACCTCCTGTGCCTGACTATAGCATTTGAGTCTGTGAGGGTGGAGGTGAAGGTTGCTTAAGTTTGTACAGTTGCTTAAGTTTTCCCCTGGGGAAAAGGGGAAGATTTGGGGGTCTTTAGGTGTGATGTCTTCTAATCTCTCAAAATCATGGTCATTAGTTTCTTTCTTACTTTCTTTCTTTTTTTCTTTTTATCCTGGAAAATAAATTTATTTCAGGTTAATCTGCGGGTACAAACAACCAGGTCAAAATATTTGATTTTGTTAGGTAAAGTTCCTCTCGTGGTTATCCCCCACACAAAAAGGTGTGCTGAATGCCCCCACAGAGAGCACCCAACTGCTCCCCCTTCCTTTCACCCCTCCCCCCAACTTGAATAGAAGTGAGTTTTTCTCCTCTGTGGGCATTCATCAGATGGACTGCTGGCTTCATATTAGTACTGAGTACATTGGATAATTACTTTTCCATTCTTGTGATACTTTATTAAGACAAATGTGCTGTAATATCCATTCAGGATATTACAAAGATGTGAAGTCACCATCTTTTTTGTGGCTGTATAGTATTTCATGGTGTGCATGTACCACAATTTGTTATATCCATTCCTGAGTTGATGGGCTTTTACATCGTTTCCACATCTTGGCCATTGTACATTAAGCTGCAATAAACAATCTAGTGCAAATGTCCTTATGATAAAATAATTTTTTTTCTTATGGGTTGATCATCGGTTTCTTTTTTTCTTTTTCTTCTTTCTTTCTTTCACAGAGTCTCATTATGTCACCCTTGGTAGAGTGCCATGACATCACAGTTCACAGCAACCTCCAACTCTTGGGCTTAAGCAATTCTCTCACCTTGGCCTCCCAAGTAGCTGGGACTACAGGCACCCGCCACTACATCTGGCGATTTTTTTGTTGCAGTTGTCATTGTTGTTTAGCTGGTCTGGGCCAGGTTCGAACCTGCCAGCTTCAGTGCATGTGGCTGGTACCGTAACCACTGTGCTATGGGCACTGAGCCTGGTCATCAGTTTCATTATCACTGAGTTCCCTTTTGGCTTTCAGAGCTGAGATTACAGCATGTGGACCTATGGGTTATTCTTTTGGCTCTGATGATGCTATAATGTGGCGATTGGCTGCTTTGGCATCAGAGTCTCCGGCGGGTTCTTGGTCTGGTTTGTGTTGTAGGAGTCCTTCTGAGGGTCTGCTGCAGAGTCTTACACTTTGCAATTGTGGGCCCCACTGTTAGCCTCCTGGATTTTACTCTGAACCTAAGCAACAGGGAAATGTGATAACATTAAATTTCAGGGCTTCTTGCCTAACCACAGGGTATTGCAATGGTCACTTCAAGTGGCTGTACCTCAGACTGGACACTCTGCTAAGTAGTCCTCTCTCAACTCTCATTTGCGTGTAGCTGATTTTATTGGTACCTCGACCCTCTTCACATTTCTTCCTTTCCTGATAGAAGCCAAAATACAGAAAATTTAGAGGCACATATTTACTCTTCATTTTTCCTCTCTTCGCTCTCTTTTTTAGCAATCTTATGTCCTGAAAAAGACAGACTTTCTTTTCCTTCCCCTATGCCATCATAAGACAGCCTTTCTATCATAGAGATGGCCTCGCTGTGATAGGGTAGGCGTCTCCTCCACACCATGACAGAACTCTATCATTTGGATCTCCCCGACTCAATTCTTATTATGTTAAAGGAAAGAATAAAGTGAACTGCAGAATTTTCTTTCACTAATATGGCTCACAAGGCTGTTCTCATGGTGCATTATCTTACCTTGTATCTCAAAAACTGATTATTCTTCACTTAACCTTGAATTCACTCTACAAAACATACCATGAACAGTCACTGGTAGCTGTGACATCCTTCTGGGGATGTTAGGAGACTTACAGAGTTGACCTTAGGCATACTGGATCTGGTCCTTATTTCTTTGGCCCCCTTGTTTCAGCAATATTCTTGGAATTTGAGAATTAAAATGGAAACTAAATGTAAACGTATTGTTTGTGTGTGCACACTTGTGTTCTCTTTCTGCTAAAACTTATCAGTGTCTTATTCTTTTATTCTGCTTTATCTTTAAAGCACTTAGTCTTACTGAAGTTATATTTTTTATTTGCTTTTTTTTATATTGCTTCTTCCACTAAATAGAAGTGTGAAGAGAAGAAGCTTTAGTCGCCCTTATTCACCATAGTGTTATAACATTAGGTACTCAAGACATATTTATTGAATAAATGAATTTATAAATAAATAGATTAATGAATGAATTCATTAATTAATTCAAACCCAGCTCAGGTGTCTGTGGCTGGCACCTTAGCAGCTTGAGCCACAGGCGCCGAGCCGAAAAAAGGCATTCTTGCAGTTGAGAGTCTTCAGTCTTCTGAAAATCTCTGCTAGTAATTTAATAAATATAAAATATAAAGTCTGACAAGAGACATTCAGTTTATGATAGTAAAACTGTGCTTTGTCCCAACATGGTGCAACACCACGCTCACTGCCCTGTGAACTGCAGAACAGAACTGTTCGCACATTAAATCAAGAAGCCCCTGCATTGTTAGACAGTGACTGAGGACTTGCACAATTCTTTTTGACTGTTACTTAGATCTCCTATGCTTAAAGGGGTTGGTCACAAGAATTGCCCAGACCCCCAGGAATAAGATATTCTGGGCCTGTTTCTACAGTAAACACAAACCCCTCTCCTTTTTCCTGATTACGTCTGGAAGCCATCCCAGCTGCCGTTTGGATCTCTTGGGGCGGCCTTACCTGTGTTCAAGGGCTGGGCTTGGAGAATTGAGATCTGGTAAATGGCCATGACCATGGGACTGCCGGCATATTCAGGCAGTGATTAATTTGTGTTATTCTCACTCAGCGGTGATGACAGTGGGGTCATGTTGGGAACCTTGCAGGCCCAAGGATGTGCTGTTATCTGATGTTTTTCTGGCATAAAAGTTACACAGTTCATTGATAGGCCATTTATTTATTTAGAGGCAGAGTTTCTGTTGCCCTTGGGTAGAGTGCCATGGTGTTGGCACAGCTCACAGAAACCTCAAACTCTTAAGCTCAAGAGATCCTCCTGCCTCAGCCTCCTGACTAGCCACCAATCTTTATTGTCTTTGGATCTTTTAAATTATTTTTCTGAGGTTGAAGAAGGTACACAAAGGAAAATCCTAGGTGTTGTGACTTACTTTACCCTTTGCTGAAACCTGCCTGATTCTTAGGGTTCCTTTTGAATATCAGTTTAATGAGGATGATATTTTAAATTTCAGGCTCTTGGTGATTATTTTTATTTCTGAGGAAAATCCTGTTTTCCACCCTTCTATACTGCCCAGCGGCAGAGGGAACATAGGGCCTTATAAGTCTCTCTTTTCCTCCTACGATGTGCTTCATAACGCCAGTGTTCTTTGCTGCAGCTCAGCTTCCAAATTTAATTCATTTGTTAGGCCTATTTTTACCTTGAGACACGAAATCTGAATGTGTTGTTAAACTATCAGAGAAAGTGCTTTTCTCTGTGCCTTCCATCTAAGGCAATGTGTGCCTTCCTAATGGTATTATTTATAGCTGTGGGCTGTGAAAATGGAGCGCAGACAGGCTGCCTACACCCCATGTCACACTTTTTTTTTTGGTTGGAGTAGTTAGTCATTAGTACTGAATTGTTTGGTCACGAGCAGGCAGAGAGTGAAAATGTAAAATTCAAAATGCCTTGTTTCCATGGTTCTGGTGTGAAATCGGGGTGGGGGGGGATCCCCGAGTGAGGTATGCCCCAGGTACTCCTCACCTGACAAAGGATTCCAGGTACGTGATGTGTCCTCAGCACCCCTGGCCTCATCCCTTTTGCCCTGGAAGTCTGTGTTTGTGAATATAGTAGTCAGGGCAGGCTGGTTTAGTTGACACTGCAGTAACAAATAGCCCCCAAGTCTCAGCGACTTCCAGACAGATTGATCTAAGTCACATCCTTTCTTAATTGGCTGCCACCTCACTCCTGGTTGTGTGATGGAGACATCTCTATCTGGAACACTTGGTCTTTGTAGCAGGAAAATAAAGAAACATGGCTCACTCTGTCTCTCACAGATCACTGCAACTCCAACTCTGGGGCTCAAGTGATTCTCCTGCCTCAGCCCCCCGGGTAGCTGGGGTTACAGGCTCCCAGGTAGTTGCCATGATGCCTGGCTACTTTTTCTATTTTTTGTAGAGATGGGCTCTGGCTCTTGCTCAGGCTGATTTCGAACTCCTGGTCGCAGCCTCCCAAAGTGCTAGGATCACAAACATGAGCCACCAATGGCAAACCAATGCTAAAAGCTTCTGTATGAAAATGACTCGTATTATTTCTGTCTAACATTTCATTGGGTAGGGCAAGTCACATGGCCACTTTGGAGTTTACCAGGGCAGGAATGTATATGCTCCCTGGAGGGAGAGATGGGCACCAGAATATTTTTCTTTCTTTCTTTCTTTTTTTTTTTTAATTAAATCATAGCTGTGTACATTAATGCGATCATGGGGCACCAGAATATTTCATGAACAGACTGCTACAACAGGAATTCATTGAATTTCATTTGATAATAGTCAAAAGAAAGTAAGATATTTTTGGAAAACCAATGAATCCTGTGACTAAACTTGGCAAAGAACTAGCATCTTCTGTGTTAACTTTTTTTTTTCCCTCTGGAGCTGGGGGAGTAGACTTAAGGTAGATGGTCTTATTGACTCCCGAGAGCCACTTTCTCAGGTGTTACATCTGGGTAATGTGTTGCTGTGTTTGTTGTTTGATCTATTCAGTCAAAGACTCAAGTTTCGGTGTTTTGCATTCTTGGTGACTCTCATTTGGCCCTTGGCTATGTTTTCAGGCTCATCGCTCACTGCTCTTGCCTCAGTCTCGGGGCTCTGGCTGCAGTTAATTATTTGTTACTCTGGACATTCCTGGGAGTGCCTTTTGTCTTGCCTTGTCTGGCCCTCTCCTCTCATCTTCTAGGGTTCAAAGTCAACATCGCTTTTCCTGGTCTAGGTGAGGGGCCTCTGTGTTCCAGTAATGAGCTGCCGTCCTTGATCTTTCTCCTAGTGTTTCTCCCATGGAAGCGCTCTTCTCATCTGCTTGGCAGTCTCCTGCTACGTCTAACCCATCATCACTCCACGACTCCAAGCCTCGTTTACCATGGCTTGTCTCCTTTGATCTCAGTGCTCCAGCCACATTGGTCCTGTTTCTGCAATGCTTAGACCTGAAAAAACCTGAAAAAAAATATTCACCCAGGAATATTGAAAACTTGGTGGAAAGAATGACCGTAAAAGAAAACTCCCAAGAATAGAAAGGAATCGATACAAGTTGACACAAGGTCTGACAGTTAAGTTCATGAACTTGCCACCATGCACTCATGTTCCCAGCACTGTATGAACAGTGAGGGTGACGTTGGGGTACCAGCGCCTCGCAGCAGTGTTTGTACCCAGGTGTGGCCGTATCTTGTTGAGTGGCATTTGTTATTGTCATTGTGTGTTTTGGGGTGCTGTCTGGAGAATGAGGGAGCTTGAATTAGAGTGATGAATAAACATTCAATGTCTTATTAAACTTGGCAAGAGTGGAAGTGAAATCAGGGACATGTCAGTCCAAGTTTATAGGGAAAATGCCACGATGAAAATGGCAGTGTACAAATAGGTGAAATGTTTTACTGAGGGGAGAGAATGCGTCACTGAAAGGTCAGGGAGGACAGTAACAAGCAGAACTGACAAAGACATTTCAAACATTTGTCAAATTGTCCATCAGACTCATCAGCTGACTGCGAGAAGCACAGCAGATCAAGTAAACATTGATAAAGAAACAGTTGGGCAAACCTTAACTAAAAATCTTGACATAAAAAAGATATGGCTCTTGCATCATGACAATGCACCAGCTCACATGGCCATGTCTGTGCGGGAGTTTTTAGCCAGTAAACAAATAACTAGATTGAACAGTCTCTCCCTACGCACCTGATCTGGCCCCCAGTGACTTTTCTTCCTTATCTGAAGATAAAGGAAATATTGAAAGGAAGACATTTTGATGACATTCAGGACATCCAAGTTAATACAACAACAGCTCTGATGGCCATTCCAGAAAAAGCGTTCCAAAATTGCTTTGAAGGGTGTACGAGATGCTGGGGTTGGTGCACGGCTTCTCAAGGATTGGAAGGTGACCATAGTGATATTTAGCAGTGAGGTATGTAATAGTTTTTCTAAGATGAGTATGTGAACTTAACTGTCAGACCTTGTATGACAAAACCTTATTAATTAATGAAAGTGTAACATTACAATGTAAATGAGAAATAACTAATCAATAAAATAATCTTAGCTAAAAAAGAAAAAAAATTAAAAAGCTGGCCTAATTCTGATAATGGTGTTTGTATTATAAACATTGTCAGGGTCCAAAATTTCCCCAGAAACAAAAATAGCAGGTCAAGATGGTGGGGACAAAATGTCCTGTAAATATTATATTATAATCTCATTTCTATATAATAAAGTATCTTGTAGAGCTTTAAATACTCATCTGTAATATTTTTAATGCCTGTATAGTATTCTGCTTCGTGCAACTCAACAGTTTATTTAACCTGTCTTCTATTATTATATTCTACATATAATATATTTTATTATTTGGATTGTTTTTAGTTTTTTGCTGTTAAAACTCTGTGAAGGATACCTTTATATTTTGGTGACAAAATTTTCAAAAGAGTAATGTTTCTTGAATCTATTTTTTATAGGTTTTAGAGATAGATACTGTCTAAACAACTGCTGTAGACTGTGGACCAGCCTGAGCAAAGCAAGACTCCATCTCTAATAAAAATAGAAAAATTAGCTGGGCATTGTGGTGGACACCTGTAGGCCCAGCTACTCAGGAGGCTGAGGCAAGAGCGTCACTTGAGTTCAGGACTTTGATGTTGCTGTGAGCTATGACGCCATGGCACTCTACCCAGGGCAACTGAGACTCTTGTTTAAAAATAAACAAAACAAAAATGGCTGTGAAGAAAAAAAAAAAGAGTCTGTATGCCTTTCTTATTATTTCATTGAAGTTCTGGTTATCTGGCGTTAAGACTATTTATTAAAAATGTGTCTTTTGGATTCAATTAATGTTTTTCTTTAACTTCCACTGCTCCCTTGCAAGTGTGACAAAGCACAAGACAGCATCTGAGCTTGGCTTTCAAAATAAGCAAACCCCAAATACCTCAACTCAAATAGCTCAAAAACAGCATGAAAAGATTGAAATGTCACATAGGCCCTGCTAGGATTTAATCAGTGGGAATTTATTTGACTTGAGCTTATTCCAGTGCTATTTATAGTCAAAGGTAAATATAATTTTAGGTCTCCTTTTGAAACCACAAGCAGAACCAAACGTAGTTTCTGCAAAAAGCTGGAAGAAAGGTATTGGGAAGAAACTAATTTCATATTCACAGCTTGGCAGAATGAATATAATTCATGAATTGTTGCCAAATGAATGAATAAATTAATGTAAAAGGGATATTTATGTCATGCTTGGTAGCAAGTCTCTCACCCAGAACCAAGCAGAGCAAATTCAGGTATTCAATATAAATTCTTGGCAAATGAATCAAGATACAAATATGATTTTCTACCACCCTGAACATCATTGAGCACATACAAATCTCTGAGACCAAGATGATCACATTGTAGTGTTTATGCTGAGTAGCCAGCGACCCAGGCGGGCTCCTGGTTATGTTTAGCTGGCAAAGAATGAACGCTGTGAGGTAATTAGTGTAGTCTCCAGAAATAACCGCAGCATGCAAACCATCAAATGTGTTCCAGGTACTCTCCCATTTTATAGACAAAGAAACAGAGGCTGAGAAAGTTAAAAAATACAGAACAAAAGCTCAAGGATGCACAGACAGAAAAAGGCTTAGTAGATTTAGCTACCCTACCGTTGTGTAATCCGAAAGCCCATGAATTCCATTGTACCGACAGCCTCTTTTGAGTTTATAATCCAATAATGCTTCTTAAAATCACTCATCGCCCAGAGATAGGTGCCAGTAATTTGGGATCATACTTTTTGTTCTCTATTGTAGTTTCCTGTTTTTCCACTTCCCTTAGCAATATATTGGAATATTTCCTCATAATCTTAAGTATCTTTTACCATATATTTAAGTGACCACTTCTCCCACCTCCATACACCCTAATTAAATTATAAACACTTTGAGGAGTCTTAAAAAAATCCATCTACTAGGGTGTTCAGGGTAATATTAGACATTAAAGACCTACTGAGGATTATTGCTAAGTTATGCAGCGTTTATTCCGAGCCAGGCATTGGTCTAATTACATTATGTGGACTAATTCATTGAGCTTGCAAGAAAGATCTGTAAGGCAATACGATTATTATTCCATTTTCCACATGAGGAAAGAGCCTAGGTCACTCAATGGGTAGTCCGTGGTGAAGCCAAGTTCAAACCTGGGCGGCCCGGCTCTGGAATCCACACTCCTACCCAGTATACTCATCCACCTAAAATAGATCTACAACGAGTCCTTGTTGGCTCTAGGAAATGAAGAATAAAGGTAATTATGGTTATGCCATGACATCTCCCTTGTAAAAAGTCCAAAATTCATCCCTGTTGCTCTCTTGCCTCAATACTGGCCTCTTTTGTGAAGGGTTTTAAATTAAAAAAAAAAAAAAAAGAATCCAATTCATGTTTATATCTTCCAATTTGCCTTTGAACTTTTGGTCGAGTGAGACTGAATGCATGAACACATCATAGCAATTCCCTTTTTTTTTGATCCCGATTATATTCACATTCTTTCCACTACCAAAAGCCTAGTTTTTGCGTCCTCCATAAAGCATTTGCCCTTTGACAAGCATGTATTTGTAATTAATTAAAAACAGCAACCTTTCTACTTAAATAGGCAAAGTACCTCCCCAACCCTCACCACCTCTAGACTGCGCGCGTGCACACACACTACACATTTTCTCAGTACTGGGATGATACTCAGAGGAGAAAAATACTGGTACTAAGACTGTAATGGAATTTCCAGTTACCATGGCTACCTTTAACTAAAGTCTCTCTATATGAAAGCTTCTAAATCTAGTTAAACATGCGTAATGATGCTCATCTGGCATAGTCTTTGGATTAATAATTAAATCCAGTTATAATTTCAACATTGTAATAAAAATCTACCACTCTGTCTCAGGTGAAAAGGTAGTCTTCACTTGTGAAAGGCAGAACTCGGAGAGGGCCTCCCAGCTTCCTGCCCTTTGTGGATAGCCTTGTGTACTTTTGTGTCTGGGCAGGACTGCAAATGAGATGGATTTCACGGCAGTGAGTAGGTTACACAATATAGCAAAGGTAAAGAGGTTTTGCAAATGGAATGTAGTTCCCACATTAGCTGACTCCGAGTTACTCAAAAATAGGAGATTATCCTAGGGGGGCTGGACCTAATCAGATGGGTAGTTCTGCATGCATGGCCCGGTTCCACACCACAACTTTCAGGGATGTGGCTAGTACACACTTTTTTTTTTTTTAAATCATTTTGATTTCACAATTGTTGCACATTCTTAGTAAATTCTTCCAGAAAAATAAAGAACTCTATAATTTAATAATTTCTTCCTAATCTTGCTTTTTAAAATTTATGTTTTTGAATATAATATTATTATCTCAAAACAGTTCCTGTAGGTTCTTTATATCAGTGTCCTTCACACATAAAGACCTTATGTGATGAGAATAGTATGACATGGCTCCATAGACCCAGGCCTGAGAAAATAAAGGTGAGACCATCACCAATTAGGCATTTTTTGACTGATAAACATTTTGAAAGTATGATTCCTGAAACTGTCAAGCAGATATATTCACATATTTGTATAAGGGACAGCAGGAGATGGATAGTGTTCACCGTTAGGATATGTTATGTTTATTTTATTTATTTATTTATTTTTATTAAATCATACCTGTGTACATTAAGGTGATCATGGGGCACCATACACTGGTTTTATAGACTGTTTGACACATATTTTCATCACACTGGTTAACGTAGCCTTCCTGGCATTTTCTTAGTTATTATGTTAAGACATTTACATTCTACATTTACTAAGTTTCACATGTACCCTTGTAAGATGCACCTCAGGATGTGTTATGTTTATAAGGAACATCCATTCTATTGTTTCTGGTTTAAAAGCAAACTGTATCCACACTGCATGCTGAGAGTTGGTCCAATGCTCCACAGCACCCGCTTTCATTAAGTACTTCATTGCCTTCCATTCATCCCTTTCCTAAGCCACGAGCTCACTCCACAGCCACCTCCCACTTGTTCATATCTTTAAAGAAGGAACTCCCTTCCCTTCATTTTGAGTTTTATCTTTGCTGGTTCCTAATTATTTTACTGCATTAGTCTAAGCTGTTAGCAAAGTAGCTCCAAGTACATTCTTAATGAGAGTGACAGATTTTGACTCTAATATAAAATTATAAGCCTGTGTCCATGGAAACAGAAGGGAAAGCAAAACCTGAGATTCCCTTCCTTGTTATCTTGCCATGTGGCAGAATGAAAAATAACCATAGTGGTAATAGCACAATTACATGTCGCGGCAAATCCAATATTCCACGTGTCAGGAAAGCTCAGTCCCATGACCTATGGATTTTTGTCTAATATGAAGAAGGCAAACTCAAACATGTTTATCAGCCTCTGTAAATCTCAGTGTGGTTCTGATCTATTATAATCTGAAAGCATTAGAATGTTAGGTTTTAATACATACTTATTTGCATAGAGTGACTACAGTGTTGGGGGTTAAGGCTTCAACAAATGAATTTTGGACAGTTGTAACAAGTTTCTTGTTTATTCGATGGCCATGGAAATTTGCTTTTAACATCTCTTTCTTGAGAATCTGTAATGGGGAACAAAGCTGAATGACAGCTTCAGCCAGCCTTCCTGAGAGTCCACCAAAGGGCCACAGTTTTGAGGGCTACCCCAGCTAATAGCCGCACACTGTGTGTGTGTGTGGGGTGATCCAGGATTTTTCTAGTAATTAATTCTGGTTCAGCACCTCCTGGTTCCTCTTGCTGAGACGTCCACGGAACTCCCTGCAGTCTGAGACTCTTCCTCTCCAGCCTCCCCTTTCTTCTGTAGCTTCACACCTGCATTTTGCACCAGGCCTCTCCCTGGCGGCTTCCACTGCTCTTGTTCCTTTACCAGCATTTCCCCAAACAAATCACTTGTGTGGCTCAAAATGTCTTGATGTATGCTTCTCGAAGGATCTCAACTGGCACAACTGCCTTTTTCCAAAAAAAGAGTGTAAAATGGTTTACACAGATGCCAGCAATACGTCAAGACATTTAAAATACGCACAGCAGATTAGGAAAATTAGGAAATCAGGAAATGGGAAAATAAAGAAAGCAGAATGGATCCCAAAGAGGGTTGATACACTGAATGAATATTATACAGGGGCCACATATCTGGCTCCAAGAATGAAGCATACTTACCAATGGAAATTAAAAACGTGGTATAACAAATAACCTAAGGACCCCGAAGATACTGGAAAAAGAAAAAAATTTTACCTCCAAAGCAATTTTGATCACTGTTTGATTATCTATGTTAGTGGCTGACACGAGTGATATGGGTATAGCGGGCTCATAATAATTTTAAAATATCAGTTTCATTTGGCTTTGGATACATTATATCTAAGCACTCATTGCATGCATGTGTATTTTATAACAGTTCTTTGAAAAATATTTTTCTTAGATTAACATTAACATTAGTTGGTGTGTACTTTACATTTTAGGATGGGTGACAGTTGTTAGAAGAGATTCATTCTGGGATTGCCATTTCTGTGGCCTCTCCGCCTTGTCAGCCCTATAATGCTGTTTAATCAGGAGTGTGCTGTGTGCTGTAGGCCCCTAGCGTCCCCCTCGGCTCTTCATGAAAGCTTGCATAAAGCTTGTGTCATCTCCGTCCAATCTCAGACTTGAAACCCATATCTGAATAATAGTAAAATATACATAACCGTCCTAAATCTATGTTATAAATTAATTTTACTCATACACAATATTGTATTTCACTCTGATGGCTAACTTTGGGGGGTGGAACAGTAGCTATCTGTCAGAATGGAATCTGGGGTTGGAGTAGATACTAAGTTGAGCCTAAGTTGACTGCAGTTTTGTTGAGAAAGGCCATATGTGACACCAGGGTACATTAAAATACTGCAGGAATGAAGCAGCAGTATAACTCTGGTAAAAAGCAAAGGCTGGCTAAATTAAATGCATCATTAAATGCAGGGCTCTGAAGCTAAATAAGTGTTGGCAATTGTCAAGATATCACCGTCTTAATGCTTTTTGGTCAACCACTTTTTCTCGTGGAACATAATTAAGGACGCCTTAGTCAAGTGCTTTGAGTCAGAAGGCAACAGACTCAGTCTGCAGATATTACTCTTTCCTGTACTTAGGAAGTATCGTTACCCGATTGAGCTCTCCGTCTTATCTCCATTTAAAAATTATTAGCTCATTGCTATATAGAATCCTTACTTTTTAGTACCACACGCCGGGTGAAACTTGAATGGGGAAGTTCACCCACATCGGGTTATGATTTTCATTAGTTTGATTCAGGGCTAGTCAGATCATTTTGATGATGGGTTGAATTCTAAGCTGTATAATTTAGGAGAAATTCAGGAGAGAAAGAATGCTTGTTACAGTATTAATATGGCTTTAAAAAAAACAGGGTGTCATTTACATATACTGTGATGACTAATTTAGATGTCACCTTGACCAGCTAAGGGATACCCAGATCGCTGGTAAAACATCTTTCCCAGGTGTGTCTGTGCTTCGGGAAGAGGTTAACATTTGAATCAGTGAATGGAATAAAGCAGACGACCATAATCAATGCAGGTAAAAAATATCCACTGGGAGCCTAAAAAAAGGCGAAGAAAGGATGAATTTAGTCTCTTTTGGAGCTGGACTTTTCCCCTTCTCTGTCCACAGTCTCAGCGGCTCCTGGTTTCCAGGCCCCTGCCCCTTCCTCGCTGCCTTTCTGATTCTCCAGCTCGCATATGGCAGATCATAGGGCTTATTGGCCTCCATAATCTTATGATCTGATTCTGTTAGTGCATCTTGTATGTGTGTGTGTGTGAAGCCTACGTGATATGTACGTGTATATATCCTATTGCTTCTCTTTCTCTGGAGAATCCTGACTAATCCCCATATGTCCGCATGTGTGGATCTTAGATTCTATGAATCTTAGAGAATGAATACCCCCAGGTAACCAACGGCCAGTTATTGATAACTACATTATCAATAACTAGAAAGCTCCTTCCTGCTCAGTCCCAGCCATTAAGTTCTGCCCCTTCAAGTGACCTTTACTCTTTTTTATAACCATAAATTATTTTTGTGAGGTTTTGAAACTTCCCTTTTTATAGTACTCTTTCTAAAATAATTTCTTTCATTCAATATTATGGTAGTAGGGGTGAGAATCATCCAAGTTATGTGCAACAGTAACTTCATGTATAGCAGTAATTTCTCTCATTTTCTTTTTTTTTTTTTTTTTTTTTTTTTTTTTGTGTCCAATTAAAGATTTTTATTCACTCTACCAGCAACATCCACTAGGGAGGGAAGTTTTAAGGAGACCTGGGGATCCCCCCTCTCCGTGTTGACTCAGTTGTTTGCAATGCTTTTGGTATACAAGAGCCAGTATTGCAG
>CAUYPK010063622.1:0-101901 GCA_963574355.1 Loris lydekkerianus | reverse complement strand
AGAGTTTCATAGTTCTCTTTATAGAGATCTTTCACGTCCTTTGTTAGATAAATTCCCAAATACTTCATCTTCTTTGGCACTACTGTGAATGGGATAGAGTCCTTAACTGTTTTTTCAACTTGACTGTTGTTGGTATATATAAAGGCTACCGAGTTATGAGTGTTAATTTTGTAACCTGAGACGGTGCTGTATTCCTTGATCACTTCTAAGAGTTTGTAGTGGAATCCCTAGTGTTTTCTAGGTATACAATCATATCATCTGCGAAGAGCAAAAGTTTGATCTCTTCTGACCCTATATGGATACCCTTGATTGCCTTTTCTTCCCTAATTGCAGTGGCTAAAACTTCCATTTCAATGTTGAAAAGGAGTGGGGATAGTGGGCAACCTTGTCTGGTTCCTGATCTGAGAGTAAATGATTTCAATTTAACTCCATTCAATGTGATATTGGCTGTGGGTTTGCTGTAGATGGCCTCTATCAGTTTAAGAAATGTCCCTTCCATCCCAATTTTTTTAAGTGTTCTGATCATGAAGGGAGGCTAGATATTATCAAAAGCTTTTTCTGCATCGATTGAGAGAATCATATGGTCTCTAGTTTCTTTATTGTAAAGAAAATTAACTAGAAATAGTGAAAGAGGTTAAGACTAAAATTTCTTGCTGCTACAAAATCTGAATAGCTGACAAATACAGATAAGAGGTATAGAAGTATGTTTAGACGTTAGAGGAAATCCAAGAAATAAGAGATATTGAAAATTTAGACTTGAGAGTGCAATATTTGGCTCATTTAATGTTTTACGTTTGTCATCCTCTCCACAAGTTTCAAGAGAAAGGATTTTAGCTTCTGAGATGCATCCCTAGGATTCCTTACCTAAAATGGCTCATAGGGGAAGGGTTTGTAAAGGCATTGGTTTATGCCTTTTGCACAAATAGTGTTATAACATGTTTGGCAGGTTCTCATGAGTAAAGATTGCTGGGCAGACAAGATATAGATTAGTTAAATCTCAGGTAGAACGGATGTAACTCCAACTTCAACTGGCTTAAATGAATCAATTGGTTTACAGAACTAACATCCAGGAATTATATAAATATAATGTTTAAACTTGCTCATTATAGAGCTAGACCTGTGTTAGAATCCTGGTGTCACCACTTAACTTGTCCAAACAATTTTCTCATCAATAAACAGAGACAACTATTGTAACTACTTCCTAGGGGTGCAGTGAGGGTTAATTGATTCATATAAATAAATATCTTAGAACAGAGTCTGACACATGGTAAATGTTCAAGAAGTGTTAGCTAATTTTATCTTGGGATCACTGATTTCAGGGATGGCTGGATCCTGGTACTCATGCAATGTCTATCATGAATCTGCCTCTGTTATGTTTTGGACTGTCTTTCCTGTTGACTTTACTGTCAGGAGATTTCTTCCCTGAGGAAGGATGACCATCAGAAACTGCAGGCTTGGATGTGACCAGGTGAACCATTTTAGCATAAGGACTGGGTGACTTTCAGTGGAGCCACCTCTGTACTGGCCACTATGCTGAGTGGAATGGAGCCATGTTCTGTATACGTTTCCATCTCTTAAATATTGGGGTATTTTCAGAGTGGTGTTTGAGGAGGGAGGCTGGAGTAGGAAGGAAGGAGTTGCCTGGAAAAGCAGACTTCAACCCACATGACTGCATTTAGCTCCATGTCATTTGTTCATACCTGCTCTGGAAGTGCCTCCGAGTCCTGGGTGTTCCATGTTTCTTTGGAACAAATTTGCTTGCTTCATTTTGGGGTCCACCATGGAGGGTGCTTAGTCCCACCTTTTTCATCCTGCCAAGCAGTTTCCTCACCCACTCTTGTCTCTGCTGTACCACTCTTTGTCTATGT
The DNA here is from genome assembly GCA_963574355.1 of Loris lydekkerianus. Lineage (NCBI taxonomy): Eukaryota > Metazoa > Chordata > Mammalia > Primates > Lorisidae > Loris > Loris lydekkerianus. Next base: position 100,033 of record CAUYPK010063622.1, on the reverse strand, counting down.
GTATTTATACCATGTGACATGAATTTATGGTCATTTTCATGAACTTTCTAGAAGCAAAGGTCCAGAAACCAAAGGTCGAGAACCTGGAATATGTACAGGTTCACTCCACATTGGACTCCTAAATCCCTGTAGAAGGTTTTCTTTCTTTTTTTCTTTTTCTTCTTTCCTTCTTCTTCTTTTTTTTTTTTTTTTGCTCTGGCCATCCTGACAAATAATGTTTTGGGGTATAACAGATATCCACCTATAAAGATGTGCTTTATAAATAGGAGATACCTGGGATTGTATGCACTTCTCTGAGCAGTAAGTATACCTCAGTCTCTCCCATCCATCTTTATTACACAAGAGCCATGCTTTAAGGGCAGCTGATAAATACGTTGGTACTAAGTACTTCATCAAGATGCTGTGGTAAAGGCAGCTTTGGTAGAGAGATTTATAAGGGTTGAGACTATGTGTCCATCGAACAGCAATCCTATTAATCCAAAATAAAGGTAAAAGAACCCTCAAATGAAGTGTATGGAAAAATACAACACAAGGAGCAGGCACTTAAATTCTCTGCTCACTTCTTTAGAAGCATAAATTTCATGCAGCAGATGATGGCTAGTGTCTCTGTGCTACAAGTATGCAGTGCTGACCTCTACATGCTAACACTCTGAGCTGACTAACGGAGGTGGTAAAGTCAGGAAGATAAAGTCTTCTCTGAGGCTCAGTTTCAAACTGGGAAGGTTTAAATTGTTTTGGTAAAATATGGTGGTTGCCATCAAGGTGGAATGTTCAACATGGCATATAATACATTACACAGAATAAATTAAAACATCCATTTGATGTGACTTCATGATTGCATCTTTTCAGACTCCTCAGTCAATTGTTTATCCCTGAACTGGAAAGGTATTTCTGGGTTTTGTCTCGGTAATCATTGGATCAGTGCCTATGGTTAATGTTCAAAGTTAACCCACTTTTATGATAATGCCTGTGGGTTTTGTAGTTATTGTTGTTTTTAAATATCCCAGTTCACCTTCCCGTTTAATAACCTTTCTTCCAAGCATAAAATTTCCTCTTTTATGGTAAAATAGCATTTTAAAGAAAAAAGGATTCCCGTGAAAGTGTGTGGTTTTGTGCTAAAAGCAAAGATCATGTTAAAGTGAATCCAAAACCCTACTTTCTGGGTTTGTGTTAGAGGTGGTAAGGATGGACGCACAGGAAGAGGAGAAACTCAGGCCAATTTTAGAAATCAAAGGAAAAGTATAAAAGTGAATTTTTAAAATAATACAGCTCATCCTGAAAACTAAGGTGACTTTGTTTTAATTCAATAATATAATGAGTTTTATTTGGAGTGATGCTGGATTTAATGGCTAAATCAATATGTGTATTTAGCGTTGGGCTTTATTTCCACACTAAGTGACAGGAGATAAGCAGCCTTAGAGTGTGTTAATTGGTTTGTGTTTAGCATTTAAGCTAATCAGCAGAAGCAGAGGTGCCCTGGGCCACTTCAGTCTGGTAATGGGGTTTATCCAAACCAGGATTTGTTTACATTATTGACTGGAGTTGAATTGGTCCTGTTCCTTATACACTTGAACATTAAGCTGGATTTGCAAGTGTAACTCAAGACCTTCAGCATTAGTAAGAATTATATAGCTCAGGTCTGGAACAAGACAAACAAGATAAAAAGCAAATAAATGTCATCGTACCGCATTCCTGGCAGAGGGTGACAGCAAGGGGATACTAGTCCCTGGAGAAGACTTATCTGGGGGAAGAAACCTTTAAACCAGTGATCAGAGCTTGAGGGACCACTGCTTAGAGCAGGATTTCTCAACTTCAGTATTATTGCCCTTTGGGCTGGATCATGCTTGGTGGTGTGGGCTGGCCTATACATTTCAGGGTGTTTGGAAACATCCCTAGCCAGGTGATAGTCCCTGCCAATAGTGTGACAACCAAAAATGACTGTAGATACCCGTAAATACATCCTGGGAGAAAATCACAACTGACTAGGAATTACTTTGTTAAATGAGGTTTAAGCACAGGCTTGTTTATTATGTGCTGAAGTTGTTTTTATTGTTGTTGGTTTGTTTAAGATGCTAACATTTTTAAAAGGTTGATGGTTGTTAAGTATATGCTTAAGTACAGGTTTGTTTATTATATGCTGAGGTTGTTTTTATTGTTGTTGGTTTGTTAAGATGATAGCAATTTAAACAGATTTCATAGGATTGTCTGGATTTGAGGATTCTCTTGAAATAGGAGGATATCTGACAAATTGATTAGTAACTGCTCCTTATGAAAAAGGCACATGAGTCCCAGGTCCCATGGTCTCCACCCACCTCTACTGTTTTCCTCCAAATCATCTTCCTTCATTTACCCTGCACAGGCTCCTGGAGGTTTTTGCTTTTATAACTCTTGCTTTACATTTTGCACAATAGGAAGCTTATCCCTTAGCATCAGGAAGACCTAGAAGGGCTCGGAATCAGACAGAACTAGGGTCAGGTCTTAGCTTTACTGGTTACCAGCCTTGTGACTTCTCTGTGCCTCAGTTTCCTCATCTCTTATGTTGTTTAGCCTCTGCAAGCATTTGTGAAGTGAGAATGTCAGTGTGATCCATTTGAGGGAAGTTAGTGGATTTAGACAACAATGTCTGAAACTCCATACACATTGCTGTGGCGCCCCATTCTTTCGAATACTTCCTCATCCCATCTTCCCTCCAGATACATGTGCAGACTCTTAAGGTGCACTGATTCCCAAGACTAAGCCATTTTCTCCCTTTCTAATTTGTACTTTCACGCAGTGAAGACAGGTACCTGAAGCCATCAGATGACAATGTCCTTCAGGGTTGTTACCTTGTGTTTTCATGAACTGTGTGAGTAGATGGGGGGGGGGCATTATGAGGCAGCAGTAAGGGGTGCTGCTTCACCATACAGCTTTCCTCTCCGCCCCCCAGGACATAAACTTCTGAGGCCCAAGATAGTGAGATGCATGGCCAGTGTTGGGAAAATGAGCCAGCATCCAGTGTGTGCAGACACAGACCCGGTGTGACTGGGTTCTAGTGTTGGGGACCCTGTGGTCACCTCTAGCCCTCTCTCAGCTCTTCCTGGGCTCTTTAGTGGGATTTAGAAATCAAGTAGTTACCAGGCAGATCAGCAAGAGAAAACCATCCGATTGTATTAATCCTACGTGTACGTGGAGCTCTTCACCAGACAGTGACGTCTGAAGAAGCGTCCAAGATAAAGAATGATAACTTTGAGGAGAGATGACAAGACAGTGGGGACTTGGCCAGGGGCAGTGCATTTTCCATGGGAGTCACTGAGAGATGTAGCGGGGATATGAAATGATGGAAGGTAAAGTTTACCTTGGAAAGTATATTTAGTTGGGTCTATTGCAGCCCCCAATGCCCTGCTTCTTATGTTAGGGCTATTTTCTCATCCTGGTAGGGGGAAGGTACCCCTCCAAGAGTAATCTTTACAGCTTGCTCTCTTGCAGAGAGATACAGGTTGGCTAAGCCTTTTTAAAGCTACAATTTCTCCAATGGTTTCAACCCCCCCCAAAAAAAAATTAATATACCAATATGGCATATTTTGAGATGGCACCTCCTTCCCTCTTTCACCAGGCACCCTTAAGGACTTAAGGAATTTCATATGCGCCATCTCAGCAGCACCCACACGTGGCATCTCGGCCCACACGTGGCTGCTGGTGGTCAGAGGAAGTGGGGAAGTTCTGAGCCAGCTTCGCAGGAGCTACAACAGGACTTCACTCAGTTCCTTCCAGCCATGGGGTCTCGTCATGGGGTCTTAACTCAGGCTGTTCTCTCTGTCTTACATGTTCCTCTCTCTTCCCCTAAATGCTTTACCCAATTAATCTTTCTCTTCCTTCAGCTCTTTGCTCAATCATGAATTCCTCAGGGACATCTCCTGTGATCTGTGATCACCTGATTCCATTAACTTATTTTATAGCACCGGGCTTCTTCCCTATCTCAAAGCATTTGTCACTGTTGTTGATGTAAATGTATGTCTTTCTCTAACAAATATTCGTCTTCCCCGATAGACTTTGCTTTCTATGAAGTCAAAGACCGTATCTCGTCTCACTCATCATTATGTTCTTAGCTGCTAGCGTAGCTCCTGGAACATATTAAGCATGCATAAATATTTGTGAAGTGAGTGAATTAACTAATGCATGTAGGTTTTTGTATCAGTCAGGATAGGCTAGGCTTTGCTGCAGTGTGATCTCCTTTACCCAACAAAGGGACACTCCCTAGTATTCTTCCTGTCCCTAACAGTAAGCTCAAGTTTCTGCTCCAACTTACTTAGGTGTGTAAGTAGATGTGGCCTCTGCCATCTGGAAGGAAAATGGCAAATTGAGTTCGTACAGCCGTTCATCCTGAAGGGCTTTACTTCATTTCCATTCATATTTTATTGGTTAAACTAACAAGTCATGAACTCTCACCGTACCTCATTGGGGCCAGGAAGTACAGTGCTCCTATGTTGCAGGATAACTGGAAATGTGACTTAAAACTCTCCCACGCATCTCCGCTCTAAGATCTGAATGAATTGCAGCCACTGACCTTGCAGAGTCAGCCCTTTAAAGTCATCCTTTTGTCTTTTGCCTAATTTATCTTAGCATTATGGACTGTATCTTTGTTCTTAAGGAGCCCAGATTATCATTGATTCAGCTAACATTGTAAGAAACTATATTCTGACCAGGCATGATACTGAGCAATGAAGATCCAAAGACATTGTCCCTGCCTTCAAGATGTCTATAACCAGAATGGGTGGCATTTTTCAATATTCCTGTAGACTAAGTGGCATCAAAGTATGAAAAATGTAATTTAAAAACATATTTTTGTTTGTTAGCATAGAAATTTTAAATTGAGGTCAAGGAAACATGGGGATGTTTGCCCATATCCTTGGGTGTCTATAATTTTTAAATCAGAGAAATACTGATTTAAAATACGGGGATTTTTACCTGGAATCAAATAGGTGCAACGAAGTCTGATAACTTCACAAAGAGATATTGCATATAATGTTTAGAGAATTGTCAAGAGAAACTAATTCTTCCTGTGGAGTCTCAAAGATGTCTTCAGAGAGAAGGGCATGTCTAAATTGACTGTTGAAAAATAAGGCAGAGTTATTGAGATAATCTTGAGGGAAAATAAGGTTATGTTTTAGAGGTGATGGTCTAATTTCTAATCTTGACTTTACCACTTATTAGCTATCTTATATTAAACAATGATCCTAATTTCTCTAAGTCTCAGGTGCCTCTTCTATAAAATGAAGATAACAATAGTTCCTCTTTCATAAGTGTAGCTTTGAGGATTAAGTGAGCTAATACACCAGACTGCACAGCACAGTGTCCTGCCTCTGCCCAGTCCTCAGCAGTTGTTACTAGACTGGAAAATGTGTCCAAGTGTGGATAGCAGCTTATGTACTTGCCTACAGCCAGGACACAGCTCTGCATGGTTAGGAAATTAGACTACACATATGTATTGCAAATTCAAGTTCCTCCATGGGCCGCGCAGATAAGATAAATAAATGAAACCAGAGAATAAAAGTTGGTAGAGATTATGGAAAATTAGAAGGCCCAGCTATCACTTAACAGCATTCAATTTTAGCTGTTAAAAATTCATGAGCAGGTACAATCAAACATGACCTCAGGCTGCGTTGAGTTGGTGAGTTGCTGTTGACAGTCTCATATAGGGGGGTGTGTGTGCATGGTTGTGTGTATGTAAGGAATGGGGTTAGAATAGAAATATTGTGGGAGTTATAATAGAAAGAGAAGAGATAGCTATATCTCAATAATTGTTAGAGATAGTCTGCAGGGCATGTGAGGCTGAGATCTGTCGTAGAAATGAGGATATGAGCTCTACAGATTCTAGGCTTGCCTTCCTCAAACTGAGATTAATGAAAGCCAGGCTAGGGCCAAACAACCCTTGCAGTTTCTGGAAAAGATTGAAGGGGCTATAAAATTGAGGAACAGAATGGATTGTACACCTGAATAATCAATTAATGCCTCTTTAATGATCGTGAAGGCAATACGCACAAATTCCAAATCAATCTCAAGAATCAATCAACCCAGGCAGCAAGGTCTGTGTCTCAGTAGGTAAGTCAGCAGGGTGTGGTTTGCAGGCAATTCTATTTTGCCATCAAGCAAGAAGACAGAGATCCATGTTTTACCTCCTCTTCTGTGGCATATGGAAAAAGGACTCAACAGCTTCCTGTCAGAATGTATGAACTTGAGGACCGGGGAAAGAGGAAATTATATGAAATAATAGCAAAAAGGGAAGGTTTGTTCCTCATTCAATCAGCCAAATATTCTGGTAAAGAGGAAAGATCAAGGGAGAAAAAAATCAAGACGTAAGCAGCTGAGGACAATCAGTGGAATCTCTTTTATGTGCAATTGGAGATTTCCTGACATTTGTAATTCTACTACTGTAGCTTTTGTTTCTCAGAAGCCACTAATATTTTTCCCATTGTTTATGAAAATGTCCAGATTCTCTAGCAATAATTTTTTATGTATCACGACGTTTGCTGACACACCCAGCTGGGAAGATGAACTGAAGACATATGAGACAGTTAAATGATAGTTCAAGCCTTGAAAGAGTGTGTTATAATTTTGCATTTGTCTCTAACCCCACGTTCAGATATGTATATAAGCTGAGCCACATTCTTTATATTCTCAGTGCCTGTTCAAGGGCCAGGAACTTCACTTGGCAGGTGTTTGATAAATGTTTGTTGAATAAATAGATTTATTAAATAAGAAATTCATAGTAAAAGTCCTAGTGTATTTTGAGAGGTAAGGAAAAGGAGACCAGGCAGTAGGCTAGAGCTGTGATTGGTAAAATGTGCAGCGTGGGAGAGTGACTGGGTTAAAGGTGCTGGGGAGATGACTGCCTAGTTGCTATTCCTGGTGCTATTCACACTTAAAAGCTGTGTGAATTTGGGGGAATTTTCTTAATGCTTGTGTCCCAATTTCCTCATCTATAAAAATGGTGAAGACAGTGTTATCTACTTCGAGAAGTTGTTATAAGGACCAAATAATTGAATTAATATAAATAATATGGTAACTACACAGAGAATTCCATGATTATTCCTTGGGATGTTTTTTAAAAACATTTAGCATGGATTTATGCAGATTCACCTAACAGGTGCTTTATTTTTATTTACTAACCTCATCAATTTTATAGGCTTTATTTCATTTAATCCTATATGACCACACATTTTATACATCAAATATGTGCTAAATGTGTTTCTACCTCAGGGCCTTTGCACAGTTGCCTCCTCTCCAGCGAGGTGTTCTCAGACTGTGCTATTAAAAAGAGCATCTAATCCTGCCCTCACTTTCTCATGCTCTCCCCTACTTTGTTTTCCTTTGTGGCACTTACCATCTGAAATTATAGGACATACTGATTAGCTTTTGTCTATCTCCCCTAGAATGTAAACTCCCTGAGGGCAGGGACATCATCTTGTTCACTGTTGTATCCTTGGGGCTAGATCAGTGACAGTCCTATTGTAGATACTCCATGAATACTTAATGAATGAATGAAAATTGTATCATCACCATTTTACACATGGATGTACCAACTTTCAAAAGGCTGAAGTGACTTGACCATCATAAACAAGAAAAACAAAACAAAACAAAAAAACCCATAGAATTGGGATTTGAACCCATTATTGAGAGGTTTAAAGCTATTCCCGTCACACTTTAGTGATTTAACATGTTGGAAACTCATTCCGGCTATTATGGTGAACTGACATAATATAGTCCTTTCTGACAAAGAGCTATGGTGAACTCCTGGAGAAAAGATTTTAAAGAAAGAATTAATGAAATTGATGGTAAAACAAATGACCCAGTTAGACCCGTATTTGGAGTTAACCAAACTAAAGGTTAGGGTGCAAGTCTTGTAGACAGCCAAGTTTGCCTTATGGTTTCTGACACCAGCCACAAGTTTAAATGTCCCCAGCTCCATCCTCACTTCTGATCAGCTATCTACACATTTAAGGATTCCTATGATTGCCCTCAGGGGCAATTATTTACTAGAATGACTTGTAAAATTCAGAGAAATTCTGTGCTTACAATAACATTTGACTATGGTGAAAAATACACTGCAGGAGCAATCGAAGAAAGAAATCCTCAGGGCAGAATTTGGTTGGGGATGGATGGTCTAAATACAGAGTTTTTACCATTCCTAGAGATGGCTCATCCCCCAAACATCAATGTGTGGCCCTATTTCTGCAGTATTGCCAATCCAACATACTCACCAAAGCCTTTGTGTCCGGAGTTTTTATTGGTACTTAGGCATAATTGATTAAATTATTGCCCACCCTACATCAAAGTGTAGAGACATTTTCGGTTGTCACAACTAGATGTGGGGTATACTCCTAGAATCTAGTGGGTGAAGCCAGAGATGCTGCTAAATTCTCTAATGCACATGGCAGCCTTCTTCCTCCAAGAACAAAGAGATACCTGCCCCAAAGTATCGGTAGTGGTGAGGCTGAGGAACCCTGTGTTAATAGAAATCCAGAAATAAGCCTACACATGTATGGCTTACATATACACAGAGTTTACCCTCTCCCACGATATGTTGTTTCTTGGAGGACTCTGATTCGGCTGTTCTAGGTAAAGTTTCTAGGAATTTGCCATCAAATGTGGTTATCACACCAGGCCCCACATCTCTAATTCTGTCCACCCAGACATGCTCTGTCAGAGTAACTTGTAGATGTAAGTACCAGGGGTGAATTCTAAACCATTTTAGAGGCTACATGGACAGGGCATTAGATAACACAGAATCACACAATAAGGAAGTTTTCCACATTTTACATCATTTCTATGATTATGCCAAGGAGAGTTTCTTAATTTGGCTAATTTATATTTATAAATCTGTATCACTAGCTACCAGTCTCCTTCTTATAATAAGAAAGTGGGTCTCAGACTTGGGTGATTAATCAATAATATCTGGATAACATTTAATAATGGGTTTTGTTTTGTTTTTTATATCATTTGTCCTTACCACCCATTTTCAGCAGTATCCTGTGTCTCTTTATGGAAGATATAGCATGTCTACTTATGCAAATAATTTCTCTCATAAAGTATTTGCTCTAATTTAAATTAGAACTTTTTATGTAAAAACCATTCAAATCATTTAAAGAAGATGTTAAGTTCGATGAAGTAGAAATGTTCAGTGCTCATGCCCTCTAATATCTGATTCTTTTCTTCCTCCTGGGCACTCAAGAGGACCATATTTGACATTATTTTTGGCTCAGTGGTTGCAGGCAGGGCAAGGCCTACATAACCTTCCATCTATCTATTACTCAGCCAGTCAACCAAGAACCATTTGTTCAGATAACTGCATCACATCTGGTGGAGTCTACTTGAGAGCCTATGTAGAACAGAGCCTTCTGTAATACAGCTTCCTTTGTAATACAGAAATTAGTACCAGGAGTTGGATGACTAACAAAATCTTAAAATACACAGCCTTAGCTCATCATTGGGGAGGAGCCAGGAAACTGCCTTTAGAGGCTACCAACATACTGATCCTTGTTAGACAGTGGTAAAACTGTCCCTCATGATAATTTTGGAGGTAAGTATTTTGCTTGATGAACTTGTAGCTCTAGGGGAAAAGTTGGAAAATACATCATTAATAGTGTATGTTGGTTGATATTGGCTGCATGTGGCAATATATTGCATGAAACCCATGAGCTGGGGGAAGAAAAGGGCAGTTTGCAGTCAGAAATGAAAGAAAATAGATTCCAGAAATTGCATAGTGGTAGAATAGAAGGGATGGGGGAGGGGGTGGAATGACCAGGTTTCATGGCAGCACTTTCTAATGAGGAGGTTTGTTAAATGAAAATCCTCCTGTATCAGGAAAACATTTCTTCATTATTAGTGATTAACACCTTCACACGTTTCATCTGGAATCAGAATTATGGGCCTTCACGCTGGGAAGAATCCTCTGGGGACTGATTTCATGGTCCCCTGATGAATAGGGATAGGATATAGGGTTAGAATATGTCACCAAAAAGAGCTGAAAGGGTGAGATCCTGGGAAAAGGCAATTTGGAAGCTAAAGGCAGACCTCACAGGTGGTATTTGTGGGAGATTTGGGACAGCCAGGACTATGAAGAGAAGGCCTCAACATTCTGGAGATTTGGGACAGCCAGGGCTATGAAGAGAAGGCCTATTGGTACAGGGCAGAGAGGACATTCTGACTCAAATTTTCAGAATTTGGGTAACAGCAGCATGACCCTATAATCTGTTTTGTAAGGAAGGATTGCAGGTGAGTTAGACACACAGGTGAAAGAGATAAGCCGGGATGGTTGCTTGCATGAACTTTCTTTACAGACCTGACCATCACATTGCATTCCATTTTTACACTCACTGGTCATTCCAGCTCTCTTATTTCGCTGCTGTTTGATAGAAGAGCTGATGGTTTTAACCTCCACGTGCCCATTTTCCATCACAGGACCTCAATAAGGACAGTGGACTACAGTAAGATTTCATAGATGCAAATAACTGAATGGATGCAGATGAAATGTAATATAAATTGAGCAAGTGGCAGACTCAGGGACCAGACTTTGTATCTTAGCCAACAGGAAGGACAGTGGCAGCTGATAGGACTGGTCAGAACTAACAGTAAGAAACCAGGAGACTGGTTGTGGGAATTCTGAAAAGGGTTCTTACTCATTTCTCCATTTATTATTTGGGTTATTCAACAAACATTTTTTCATCACCTGCTGTGAGCCAGGCCTGCTACTGTGCCCTGAGAGTACCAGTAACAGCCAGAGAGACATTGTGGTTGTCCTCTATGCACTTATAGTCCAGAATTCTTTATTTTACACCTGAGGAAACTGAGTCTCAGAGAGGCTATCTGATTTTTTTGTAAACAACCCTAGAAAAATGACAAATTCAGAGCAGGACACAATATCCTAGCCCTCTACCTTTATGAATTTGATACAACACCAAGGACCATAAGTAGTGACCCCAGCAGCACACGGGGTCCTTATGAACATGGGATTTGGTTCACAGTGTTTCAAAAATCAGGAAATCTCAAGCATCAACTTTTTCATCTTCTCTTGAAAATCAGAAGATCTAGCAACTCTTTTTTTTTTTTTTTTTTTCTCATGCCAAAGAAACGAAAACCAAACCAAACCAAACTGGCTAGCATTAAGTAGAAAGCAGTTGTTTTCTTTCAATACAGTCACACTGTTCTCACTCACCTTGCACGGACCCAGCTTACTTGTTTTTGTGACCTGACTGGCTTCTGTAGCTGTGTCATTTTGCTGTTCCTACTCTACCCCCTGTTATCTTTATGGTGTGAAGCACTTTTCCCGTGTTTCCTTCTATGAGTTCCACAGTTTACATTGAAGTCCCTAATCCATTTTGAGTTGGTTTTTGTGCATGGTGTAAGAGAGAGATCTAATTTCATTATTTTGCAGGTGGATGTTCAGGTTTTCCAGCACCATTTGTGGAAGAAACTTTCCTTTCTTCATTGTGTATTCTTGATATCTTTATTAAAAATAAGTTGTCTATTTATGTGCAGGTTTATTTACGGCATCTCTATTCTCTTCCACTGGGTTATGTGTTGGTTTTTACACCAATACCATGTTGTTTGGATCACCACAGCAGCGTAATATAGTTTGAAGTCAAAATGTGTAATGCTTCTAGTTTTGTTCTTATTGTTTGAAATTGCTTTGGCTATTCTAGTTTTGTTGTTACATTAAATTTTAGATTTTTAAAAAAATTTTGTAGGAAATGCCACTGGATTTTACTGGGAGCATAATTGAATCTGCAGATTGCTTTATGTAGTATGAATATTTTAATACCACAAGTTTTTCACCCATCAACATGGAATATCTCTCAAGAAAGAAAATTAATAATAAGAATTTCCTCATCTTGATGCTGCAGACACTTCAGGCCTTCCAACAAAGAGTGGAAAACATCACATTCCCATCCTGCAAGTGGATGCTGCCAGCTACTATCTTTTCTCTCATGTGCGCCTTCCCTTATCCAGTGACATCAAAGTTCAGGGATCCGAAGGCATTTGCAAGCCCTTCCACCTCCCAGGCCCCAAGTAGCAGAATTGACTTATGAGAAAAGGGCACCATCATTTAGTATTTTCATGTTCCAATCATTCTGGTCTCTAAGTTCATTCATTATGTATGCAAAAATGATAATCTGCTGGTGTTTTAATGCTCTTCAGCATACAATATTCTTATTAATACAAGTGCCTTTTTTTCCTATCCATAATTGAATGGTTTACTTTATTATTGCTTTATGGTAAAGACTCTGTATTTCCATTTTTCTATAGGGTGCCTAATTTTAACAGGAGGGCAATCAGCATCAGAAAGGCTGGCTGCACTAATTGCCTTCATTATAAGAGCAACGAGCATTCTGGCAACCAAGTGACAGATACTCACTGGCACTAGAGTGAAAACACACAGGGAGGGCAACAGGCCTCTTCAGTTCCTGGGGATCCAGAATGCCACTTCTTATCAACACAGATCCCAGATCTGCAAAATGTAACCTGTTTCCCTCAGTGGTGACAGTTTGAACATTAACATGGATCGTGGGCTATTTATATCAGTTTGTACATTTAATCAGTTTTTTTGCAGTTTTCAGCGAGATGTGAACTCTATCCCTGTCCAAGGCGTTTGGTTCAAATCAGCTGAGACAGAGAATAATCAAGATTTATGATTCTCATTCAGACTCGCGTCACACAGTCACTGCAATTGCTATTTACCAGCTGCCTACCCCATCCCCAGCCTGACTGACACCCACTTCACTTTCTTTCCAGCAAGTGATTGAATGTCCATCTTGAAAACTGTCAAAACACTTCTGGTGCTCCAGATAACAGCTGTGTGGTTTCTGAGCTTACCCCAAACATTGCCCCTCTGACTACACCCAGCTTCCACTAATCCTGCTTTCCATAGACTATGTGTGTCTGTGAAACCCAAGGTGTGGAGAGCTTCTGGGCATCGGTGTCAAGCCCAGAGAATGAGGCAGCAGTTGCCTTTGACTGCTGGTAATGGTAATGATATCAAAGAGATAGATGACTCGACTTAAACTGGAATAATTTTATTTTGCTTGATCTTGGCCTGAGCAGAAGGTAAATGATACACAAAAAAAAGGGAGAGGGTCTAGGACCACCACAGCGTTTTTGTGTATTTAAAGAAGTGCTGCTCTCTCTGGGGCACCAGGAATTACAGACATACTAAGAGGCACTGGCACCCTGTACTGTATCTCCTGTCCCTACGTGAGAATCAAGTCTTACCACAGAGGAAAGGCTCACCCTGACCATTCCTGTAGCCACCTAAGAGATGGTCAGAAATAGCAGAGCTGCAGAAGCCCTAGGCTTTGTGTTTCTAAGAGCTCAAGCTGACATCATCAGAATCATCTTGAGCCGTGCTCCTCAAACTTTTTGGCACTAGAGACCAGTTTTGTGGAGGAGAATTTTGCCATGGATGGGACAGGTGTGGTTTGGGGATGATTCAAGTGCATTACATCTCCACCTCAGATCATGAGGCATTAGATTCTCATATGTAGCATGCGGATCTCATAGATCCTTCACATGCACAGTTTACGGTAGGGCTCAAGCACCTCTGAGAATCTAATGCCACCGCTTGTCTGACAGGAGATGGATCTCTGACAGCGAAGCAAGCAGTGGGGAGCAGTTCTAAATACAGATAAAGCTTCTCTTACTTGCCCCCACTGTGTGGACCAGGTTCTAACAATACTTGTCTGCTGCCTAGGGGTCGGGGGCCACATATCTAGAGAGCTTGTAAAACAAAGATTGTTAGAATCCCATCTCTAAGGAGTCCCCTGGTGATGCTGCTGCTGATGCTCTGGGGAACACAGTTTGAGAACCCTTGATGTAGAGGTTAAGAGCTTTGCCACTCAAAGTGGGCCTCATGGGCCAGTAGCATCAGCATCACCTGGGAGCAGGTTGGAAATGAATCTCAAACCCCACTTCATCCCTTCTAAACCACAATCTGCATTCACCTGTATCAGGGGTCCTCAAACTGCGGCCTGTGGGCCACATGAGGCGGTGTGATGGTATTTGTTCCCGTTTTGTTTTTTTACTTCAAAATAAGATATGTGCCCTGTGCATAGGAATTTGTTTATAGTTTTTTTTTGTTTTTTTTTTTTAAAACTATAGTCTGGCCTTCCAACGGTCTGAGGGACAGTGAACTGGCCCCCTTTTTAAAAAGTTTTAGGACGCCTGACCTATATCTTCAGTTGGTCTGTGTGCACATTCAAGTGTGAGAACCCCTGACTAAGACCACAGATCTGGTACCCACATTCCCCAAGTTCAAACCCAACCTCTACATGTACTAGCTTTGCATACTTTGGTGAGTTAATTGTCTATGCCTCGGTTTCCGCATCTGTAAAATGGGGATGCATGGGGTAGGTGTCTTTGTCTCACAAGGAATAGATGGTATCATGAGTATAAAGCATTTGTAGTGCCTTGCCTGCTGCAAGCACTCATGACACATGATCTTCATATTTAAGGGTTTTGAGCTTCAAAACTTGAAAGCGGACCTGTGTGAGGTACTGATCACTGCAGACCCACACATTGTGAATTTAATTTAAGCCTATGGACCAAATTTGTCTGACAAATTTATTTTATATGTGATTTTTTTCAAAAAGGGTGGAGGGAGTTTATTGCCAAATTTTGTATATGGGCAATTTTACATACTTATCTATATCATCTTGTCCCTTGGAAAAGTTAGAAGATCTGTCCACACCACAGCTTCATGCCTGTCAGCAGTACCCAGCCCCCATCATCATTAGATGGATGGGACAGACATTCTGTCCTGCTGACAGCGCCTTGCCTGCTGTCACCTCATCACTCCCTCTTGCCTCATACACAAGCCACTCGACTCACTTGTGTTCCCTGTCAAGCCACAATGGCTATTCGAGTTACCAATTCCTGCACCATGCTATGTAAGTTTCACTAAAGAGCTATGAAGTGGCCATTCCTGAGTCACTGTACGCAGCAGAGACTCGGGGGCTGCACAGCTCTGGGGAAGCCCAGCTATGTGCTCACCTCCCACACTGAACACACAGCCCTTCCCGTGTAAACATGGCCTCTGGGCACAGCCCATCTAAGTTCCCCTCTCAGCAAAGTTGCAAATACCTCTGGGGGGATCTTGGTTGAAATCAAGAAATCTAAATCTGGGACGTTAGTGGTAGATGACTCCTGTTGGTGCCCCCTTCATGTGCCATTACTAAACTGGGGTAGGGGAGCTGTTCCTAATCTCACTCCTCTAGGTCAGAGGAGAAAGCAAACTTCTTCTTTACGTGGCAAATAGCAAATATTTGGGGTTTTGCAGGCAAAGAAAACACCTCTTCTATCATTGCAACTCAAAAGCAATTGCAGACCACAGGAAAATGAAGACGTGTGTCTGTGATTTGCAGGTCGTGGCACAGAATAGACAACAGGCCAGATCTGGCTTTTGGACCCTTGTTGGTGATCCTGCTCAAAGTCAATAAAAAGATCCATTTTTGCACTGTACTTTCTATTCCATAAAAATGCCTTTTTATTTATATTTTTATTGTTTGGGATTCACTGAAGGTACAAAGAACGTTACACTGATTGTTTTTGTCAGGTAAAGTCCCTCTTGCAATTTCGTCCCACCCCCACGCCCCTCCCGCCTCCCCTCTCCTCATCCTTCCCTCCCCTACATCCCACCGTTTAAAATAACTGAAGTCACCTCTGTGTACGCACCATGTGTTATTTCTTTCTTTTCCTTGTCTCCCTTTATCCTGTAGGCATTTTTCCATGTTTTTAAAACATTATAATAGTTTCATTCTTAATGGCTGCAGATTATGTCATAGTGAAGTAAGCCTATGCCACTTACGTCCCCATAAAGACTATTTGTGTTTATAGTTTACCTATTTTTTTCTGCCCCAAACACTGGCACAACTTGTGCACTGCTAAGGATATTCAAACAGACAGAGAACAGAATTAAAAACATTTTTCATTTATTTTTATTAAATCATAACTTTGTACATTAATGCATTTATGGGGTACAACGTGCTGATCTCATATAACAATTGGGAATGCTTACATTCCATCAAACTGGTTAACGTAGCCTTCACCTCACTTATTTGTTGTGTTAAGACATTTATACTCTACTCTTAATAGTTTTGACATCTACCCTTGCATTGTGCACAATGGGTGAGGTCCTACTATCTTGGAAATGCACTGTGACAAAGGAGCTGTCCTAACTGATTCTTATCTCTGGGTTGATATGGCAGAGTAGAGTAGAATGAACATGAGGTTAGACACCTTACATGGATGAATTTGTACCCCAGCATTGTCACTTAAAACTTACATGATACATGATGTCAAGAAGTTGTTTAACCTGAGTCCCGGTGTCCTCAACTGGAAATGCTTTCCCTGAAGAGATGTTCTGAGTATTTTGACACCGTCTGTAAAACGCTTAGGTCAGCGTGTGGTGTCCAGGAGGTGTCCACCAGGGAGATCCCTGCTCATTGTAATGGGTCATTAGGTGGTGTTGTGTAATGGTCCAGTTTACTGAGCCCTCTTCTCTTAGAATTGTGACATAAGTGTAGGAAGAGCACCCTGGAACTATTTTGTTTGTATTTGTTTTTGCTTTTGTTTATTTGCAAAACAAGTCTCATTTCACATAGTGCTTCACAGTTTACAAAACACTTCCAATTGATCTTCAGTTAAGCTTTGTGTAATTCTAGCCTTAGACAAATTGACAAAGCTTAGCCTAGCATGGGTCTCAGTACCGAATAATCCCACTTTTTGCCCTGTATTCCAGCATTTCCATATTTGGTGAGTAAATGAAAAACTAGATAATTTAAGTGACCTGTTATAGTGGCCTGGCCAGCTAGGTGCTTGTCTGGGGGATGTGATTTGCCCCCTCTCCTGTTCCATTACTCGTAAAGTTACCAAGAGGTAAGGTTCTGACTTTATTGTGTTGCTTAATTTCATTCTATTCCCTTCAGACCATGTCTTTTATAGATTTAGAGAGAATAAAAATTATGCTCCTAAATTACTTCTGATATAAAAGAAAATGTGTTACTTTATAACAAAAGGTCAAATTTTTCCAAGAGGAAAGTACAATAAAATCACCTGATGTTAAGAGAGATCCCAGCTGTGGGTTTGGTTGATTGCTAAGTTTCCCCGAGCAGCTCATTATCTGTCACCATTTCACTATTACCTTAGGTCCTACATCTGATATCCAAAATGCTCCCTGGAACACTGGTGGGCTTTTTTTTTTTTTTTTTTTTTTTCCATGAGGGGATATTTTGTGGGATTTTTCAGACCTATAGGCCACAAACCCAACAACCGCAGAAACTCCAGCCACTTTGTTTGATGTTAAGGTCCCAGGAGAGCTGAAACGCTGCTGTTGGGGGGTGAGGTTCCACTGGTTCCTCATTACATAACAAAGAGGGGTGGTGAAGTCAACTGTAATATTTGGCAAGAACTAAAGGCCAGAATCGATTGCTGCCCTGCAGTGTCACATGGGAACCTGGGCAATAACAGGGAATTACATTTACCAAGGAACTATTTCTAGCAGAACCCCTTCTAGGCTTAGAAGAAACATCCTTTTGGGGAAACCTTCCTGGTTTCCCCTTACAGTGATAACCAGGACCAATTCTTTGATTTCAAAAGATGATGTACTTGGGTTCAATCAGAAAGGATGCTTTCAGCCACAAATAACAGAAAGCTCTGTTTCCTTAGCTTACAGCATAAGAGCAATTTATTATTGCATATAAGAAGGAGGTTGGAAAGAGGTTGGAAGGAGCGGTTTGAAGGTTGGATAAGTCAGTAACTCTGATGTTACCAGTGTTCTGGTTATTCCTAGTTTTCTCCTCTGCCATTGTGGTGTGTCAGTTTTCCACATAGGCTATACTTTTCCTTGTGGTCATGAACTAGGCATAGCAATATTAGGCATCACACCCACAGTCAACCCTGTCCAGAGGAAGGCGAATGTGAAAAGTGAGATATGACCTTACTTTCTGGTACATGCCCCTTTTTATTAGAAAGGAAACTTTTCTCATCTGATTTTAGCTCATGTCTGTTCTTCAGAACTGGTTCACATGTCCACCCCACATGAATCACTGGCAAGACAAATAGAATCATCCTAACCATTTGGGGCTAATCAGATGTATCCTCTAATCAGATATGGGAAATGGCACTGATACCCAAACTATCAAAGAAAAGGAACCACCAGGACTTTCTACTGCAGGGCAAAAGGAAAGCTAGATGTCCTTCTGCAACATTTAAATGATAAAAGCTAAACATTTGGCTCGGGGCCTGTGGCTCAAGTGGCTAAGGCGCCAGCCACATACTCCTGAACTGGTGGGTTCAAATCCAGCCCCGGCCTGCCAAACAATGACAGCTACAACCCCCCCCCCCAAAAAAAAAAATAGCCACATGTTGTGGGGGGCGCCTATAGTCCCGGCTACTTGGGAGGTGGAGGCGGGAGACTAGCTTGAGCCTAGGAGTTGGAGGTTGCTGTGAGTTGTGATTCCACATCACTCTATCCAGGGCAACAGCTTGAGGCTCTGTCTCAAAAAAAAAAAAAAAAAAAAAAGAAAAGAAAAGAAAAAGAAGCTAAACATTTTTGTGCGTGTATCTGTCGGTTGAGCATTTGGAAAATCCCATGTGACACTTGGCAGACCTCTGAGCCTGTGAATCCCTATTCATAAGTCAGTGCTTTCTCTTTTTCTTCCAAGTTCCCCATGCTTATAAATATTTACTACGTAAGTCTCACCTGCAGACCTTTAGAATAGGAAGAAACATCTGTTTTACTTTTCAAAAATAAAGCTAAAACTCTGAACTGGGGATTACCTCTGACTACAGCCACATTGTTGGGAAACTACAGTTCATTCATAAGACGTTTCTGTGGCTCTCGTTGGCCAATAGTTGAAACATGACCCAAGGAGCTACTCATTAGTCAATCTAAAAACCCAGACTAATGCTCCCTCTTCCAAGAAGTCTTCCTTGATTCACTAGCCTGGGTTCCTAGTGTGAACATTGTCTACACTGCTGTATAATTAGTTAGGTCCACATTGACGTCCCCCTTGTGGACTAGTCTGGGAACTCTTCCAGATTTATGCCTTGATTACTTCTATTTTTACAAACTGTGCTAGGACCTGGCACATAGCAAGCATGGAACAGTATTTCTTCATGTTGAATAAATGGATGAACAGGTGAAGGGGGTAGCAGAGGAATTAGATGAGACTAGCTTGTTAGTGTGACTACTGCCAATTATGCTACTACTAATTGTTGACATTCATGAAGCATGTTATTTGTCTATTGGGCATGTAACAGTCACCTCAACCCTGCCACATAGGCCTTCTGCAATTATCCTGGTTTAAAAGATGAAAGCGGAGGCTTAGAAGAGTTTTAGCACTTGCTCAGGTTGACACATCTGGTCATACCAGGGGCTGGGCCTGAACTTATAAAAGCTGACTCTATGGTCTTAAGTCCTTTGCACAGCTAAGAATCTGGCTGGATTATATTCCATCACCCAAAAAAGAAATACTCTGGATAACAAAGAGTCTTATTAATTTGGGATAAAAACTAAATAGAATAGAAAAGTTAGTGAACATGAGGTAGGGCCATATTTTTAAATACCTTTAAATAAAATTTATGATAATTAAACAAAACACTCCTTTGAATGAGTGTGATTTGTTATCAGAGAGAAGGGCTTTTTTTTTTTTTTTTTTTTTTAACAGAGTCTCCTTCTGTCACCCTGGATAGAGTGTCCTGGTGTCAGAGATCACAGCAACCTTAAACTCCTGGGCTCAAGCTATCCTCTTGCCTCAGCCTCCTGAGAAGCTGGAAATATGGGTACCTACCACAATGCCTGGCTAGTTTTTCTATTTTTAGTAGAGACAGGGTCTTGCTCCTGCTCAGGCTTGTCTCTTGAGCTCAAGCAGTCTGCCTGCTTTGGCCTCTCAGAGGCTAAGATTGCAGGTGTGAGCCACCAGGCCCAGCAGAAGCTTCTTGATCAGCTTGTTGAGTGTGGGGTGATGGCCTAGTCTGCCTGCCAGCCTTGGATGAAGTTGACATGGCAGCCAAAACATGGTGTATGAGAAACTGACACTGCCCAACTTCTCTGTTTGAGCGTCTTCTCCAGGATTTAGGGGAGATATTCATGACACTGGACAGTGATTGACATGGTCTTGGTGTCACCTCTGGGCAGAAGCCTAACTGTTCCAGGCCACTTTTTATAATCCAGGCATGAAGCCATCCAAGTTCTAGATTAAACACAGGCACACGCTGTGTAGCAGAGTGTCTAGAAACCTGGGTTTTGACATCAGAGAATCTTAGTTTTGAGTTCTGGGTCTTCCCACCTGTTAACTGTTAGTTTTTGCTTTATTCTTACTCCCATCCTCACAGAGTTACTCATTAATGTTGAGAATTTGCTTAAGTTGTTCTTCACTTTAGAGTTGCAGTTTTTGCAGCTAGAACTTGGGCAGGATCATAGTCAGTTCCCAGAACTGTCATGAGGAGAAAATGAGCTAAGAGATGTGGCATCATCGTAGTTCAGGGAGAGCTGGGGGCAGGCCTGGCTTCATGGTCCTGTGGCCTGAACAGTAACATGAGGCCCTACACCTCAAAGAGCCCCACACTGGGTTTAATGATCTATTGTTGCCATCCTGAAATTATTAATCATTTTTGAAGAGTCCTCCCATTTTTATTTTGCCCCGAGCTATACAAAGCATGCAAATGTCCCTGAGTGGGAGAGCTGCTCAGCTTATGGAAGCACCAGTCTCAGGAGGAGAAGGACGCTGGCCTGAAGGAACTGACCTGAGAGGAGCTGTTACCTGGTTAAGTGACCTTCATTTCCACATCCAGTGTCAAAAGGAGCAAGAGATCCCCATGCTCATTTCTTGAGAAACCAGGATATGTTCTTCATATTTCCTGTACCTCCATGCATGGTGACCTCTTTGCTGAGAATACTCCCTCCCTGTCCCCTGAGTATCTGCCAAGCCCAAATTCCTATCCTCCCACTCACTTTGCTCTTTATAAGAATGAACCTGTCAAGCCTGTCAGCAGGTGGCATGGCCCTTGGGACATTTGGACACCCTGTGAAAGGCTGCCTCCTTTCATGTGCTGCATTTGACTCATCTTTATGCAGCCAGGAGGTGTGGGGGTGAACAGTAGACCAGCCAGCCTCGGTTGACATCCCAGGCCTGCCCTTCCCTAGCTCTGAAACACCCAATCCCACAGCCTCTTCACCTGTAGAAAGGAAATGATACTAAATGTGTCCATATTCCCAGGTAGTGATAGTGAGTAAATAACTCAATCAGCAGGAGTTCTGGCTGGTGCATCATAGGTGCTCGTATTTATAAGCTAGAATTGTGCTTTTTCTCTCTCTCTCTAAATACTTAAGTGAAAGACCTATAGAGCCAGGAAGAACAAACTTTGAACTTCTTGTGGGAAGCTGGGCATCAGCTGTGTCCTATCTTGAGTCTCACTCCCCTCAATCTTAAGAATCTCAGAAGTGGGACCTGCCATCCACTGTACTTGGTAGGATTTACTAGTATGGATATAACCTTTGGTCTTAAAAACCAGGTCTTGGATTTCATCTCTGCTTATTAGCTGTGTAAGAGTCCAAGTTATGAAAACTCTTCAAATCTTATTCCCTGTTTAAAAATGGAGATAAGAGTAAACATGTAAAAGATGCTGCTTCTGCTGAAAAACAGGAGCTTTGCAAGGGCAGGGATGTTTGGCTGCTTTGGTCCTTGGGGCTTCTCTGGGACAGCGCCTGGCAAGCAGGAGAGGCCTGAGAAGTATTTATGAAGGATACGGTTGTTGGCAGAATCAAATAACCCAATTTATACCAAGTACTTAGCATGGAGAAGGGCACCCACACAGCAGACACTGGGTGAAGCCGTGGGGATAGATGTTATCGAGATGGTTGTGGGTTTAGCCAAGGGCTCCCTTCTGAGCAGCATGGCCTGTCCCTGCTGCCTACCTGGGCGTGATGCTGGGGTTGAGAAGAGAAATCTGATACAGCAAGGATGAGTGGAGATTCAGGAGCCTGGAATATGGAGCACCCCAGTAGCACTGGGGGAAGGAAGTAGCTGCAGATCACTCAGCAGCTCCCAGCAGCACAGCAGTGGGGAGTATGGTCTGGGAACAATCCCAGCCCACAGTCCTTCAGGCAGGCACAGGGCTCTCAGCGTCACTCATTTCTATTGGAATAAGCTTAGAGTCCTGGTAGGACCTAGCTCATCCCAGGAGGATATTTGTATTTCAACCAGGGAGGGGGCTGAGGAAGGCTTGCATACATATTCCACTCCCTCCACAAAGGCAGGCTTGATTATCATTGCATTTATTTTGACTAGGGAAGTGTTAGATCCTAATCAAGCAGAGAGGAGCAAATTGGTCCCAAATTAAAAAAACCAAAAGGGAAGAATCATCATTTAGAAAGCATGTCAATAGGAGGCTCCTCTGCTTCACTCCAGCACAGCCCAGCAGGAGAGGGAGGCGTGGTTTAACTCTAGTTTAGATTCTGGCCCAAAGCATCCTCGTAATAAATTAGGAAGGGTGGCCCTAGCACAGGCGTTCTCACCAACCCACTGGTAGTTAGGTGTAAATGAGGTGAGACCCATGAAAGAGAGGCCGCCAGGCTGAATGGAAACACACAGGCTGTGGGACTGAGCGGGCTGGGATTTGCTTCATGCCCCATTGCCTGCAAGCTGGACAATCCCAGGGTCGCTGAGACTCTATTTCCACATCTCTAAACAAACATAGTAAGAACGCTGGAGTGCAGGGAGGATTATGTGAGCAAAGAGGGATAATAGGGCTGGTAAGAGAGCTCTTTGCATATATTAGCATCCTTTAACAAATGTTCTGCCTGTGCGTTTCCCCACAATCTAGAGTCCCAGGTTCCATGATCAGATTTCAGGCTCTGGGTAATCCTGGGACAGTCAGTGAGGGCCACAAGGAATGAGATAGTCTCAGCTCTTACGGCCTCTTCCCTTTGATCTTTCTGGAGTCTCTGCTGTCTGGCCCTGGCTTATGTAGGTTTGTAGGATGAAGCAGAGGGAACAAGGGACTGGCTGGAGGCAGGTCCATGATCGTGGTACTAGCAGAAGACTGGTGGTGCACATGCTGGTGACCCAGGCAGCATCTATGGGAGATGTATGCTCAGATGCCTTAACGTCCCATATAAGCCTGACGGTGGCTCCTTACATTCCTCATCTATAGAGCCGTTCAGCACAGTTATTACAGCCCACCACTTACCAGGCCTGTGCAGTAAGTCATGGCCTCTGTTCTCATTCTGGTAGCCATGTAGAACAAGTTGCCTTTCTCTTCCCTTCCCCTTCCAGGCCTCTTGAGAATACCACAAGGTAACCTACTCCCCATCTGATGTGGCTTTTAGGTTGTTCTCTGTCTTGGACACTTGTTCACGAGACATGATCAGTTTCATCTATTTCTGTGCTAATGTCTGATCCCCCCAACCTGAGATATTCCATGAAGTGGTGGGGCACAGGGACTTACCAGCATAGAGTGCAGGGCTTTAGACTTTAGGTGCCTGCTGTCTCCATGAGGAGAACCAATAACAGCAAACAGAGGCAGCCTCATCATCCGCCTGTATCTCTTGACCATCTCTATGTAAGACATTGCTATTACTTGTGCAATGGAAAATATTTCACAAATGCAAAATACCATGCCCAGAAATTAGCATTTGTGAAAGTGGGTTTAAGTAGGAATAAGTCACAGGTAGATATGTTCTCAGAAGAAGGAAAACCCACGTCCTGAATATAAAATGGAAAGAGAAAGTTGTCAAGAGGTAAAAATTATTGGCCTGGTCCCTGGTTCTTTCTTCTTGTGTCACTGACATGATGGGTGTTTTTGGCTTCAGTTGCCACCTATACATGGACGCACAAATTAACATCTCCAGCCCAGACAGGTCCACGGTGTTCCATATTTGTGCATCCAGCCACCTGCTAACGCCTCCTCTGAGATGTTTCAAAATACTCCAGACTAAAGCTGTGCTCTTTGCAGATCTCTTCTCTTTCAGAGTTACTTCTATTGGTGAAATAAACAATATCTATTTTCTGACGCAAAACACGAACTTAGGAATCATTTATGACACTTCCTTCTGCTTTGGTCTCCCGTACCTAATTAACTTCTAACCTGTTGATTTTGAGTCACTTGAGTCTATCTCCCGTCTCTTGTCAGTAACTTAAACTGCCATTTCTTTCATTAAAACTCTGATTTTAATTGTCCCAGCTACTTGGGAGGCTGAGGCAAGAGAATCACTTAAGCCCAAGAGTTGAGGTTGCTGTGAGCTATGATGCCATGGCACTATACCCAGGGCAACAACTTGAGACTCTGTCAAAAAAAAAAAAAATAATAATAATAATGAATAATTTTTATTTTTTGAGACAGAGTCTCACTATATTGCCCTCTGTAGAGTGCTATGGCGTCACACCTCACAGCAACCTCAAACTCTTGGGCTCAAGTGGTTCTCTTGCCTCAGCCTCCCAAGTAGCTGGGACTGTGGGCACCCACCATAACGCCTGGGTATTTTTTTTGTTGTTGCAGTTGTCATTGTTGTTTGGCAGGCCTGGGCTGGGTTCGAACCTGCCAGCCCCTGTGCATGTGGCTGGCACCCAATGCATTGAGCTATGGGTGCTGAACCTTAATTAATGATCTTTAAAATTTTTCCAGGTTGACTAGGCCTGGTGGCTTATGCCTGTAATCCCAGCACTTGGGATCCTCCCAAGTAACTGGGACTACAGGTGCCTGCCACAACACCCGGCTATTTTTTAGAGATAAGGTCTCACTCTGGTTCAGGCTGGTCTCAATCCTGTGACCTCAGGCGATCCACCTGCCTCGGCCTCCCAGAGTGCTAGGATTACAGGTGTGAGCCACTTTGCCCAGCCACTACAATGTATCTTCCTATTATGTGCATTTTATAATGTTATATTTAACTCTAGGATTCAAGAAAAAGAAATTACAGATCCAAAATTTGTTTGTTAATTGCTTCATTTGTTCAATAACATTTAGATGGTTAACAGTGTGCCACGTTTACCCCTTTGAATCTCCCCTCCTCAGTGTAAGGTGGGGATCAAGAAGGAAATCTTTTTCAAATGAGAGGAAATAGGGAGGGAACTAAATAAATGTCTTCTGTGTACTAGGGTACATAGGTCACTACAAAAGTTTTGAAACAGTGTTAGGGTCCATTCTTTCACTTCCAAGAAACATAGTCAACAATGTACTTTATGATTCAATCATTAAAGTTTCAGTTTGCTTGGCAAAAAAAAACAACAACAAAAAAAAAAAAAACAAAAAAAAAACCTCTGGTCCTATATGGGTGGACTGAAACTTTAGCAAGAGTCTTAGATGCCAGACAAAGGTTAGGAAAAGCTACAACTAAGCAGCATGAGAGCACATATACTGAGCTTACAGAAGCCCCATTAAAATCACACTAGCTGGAGAGGCCAGGGCACCTAAACTACACCCTGCTACTGAAATGTTTCAGTTCATGGAGCTAAACAGGATTGGAGGAAGCTGGGCTGACAGGAGTTTGGCATGACTTGGTCGTACTGAACCTCTGCTGGCTTCTCCCTGCTCAAAAACCATCTGTTTATAATGCCTTCTAGAATTGGACTGGGGTTTGATGTTACATGGCCCAATTTGTACTTTCTGGGATTCAGCTTTCATTGTTAGTCTTGACTGAAAATGAGCTCATTTGCCCATTCGCAATTTCCTGGTACTTTTGTTATTCACCTGCCCTGGAGTTTTCTTCTTTCTTTCTTGATGTTCAACTTGTCCTACGCCATGGATGCTTCTGTTTCAGTCACTGTGTGAAGTTCTGTGGGGGAAGGAAAGGTCATACTTTTTTCCCTTCCAGTTGTGTTTGTCTCTTCTAGACGCATTAAACAAACTAGGCCACTCCCCTGTTTTAAGTCTTCCAATTTTCTACAGACTAAAGTTCAGGTGCTCAAATGCAGCATATGGTCTATGAGTTTGGACAATTAAGTATGTGAACTCGTCCGTCCTAGAAAAAGTGCCCCACGCCTCATTGCCGAATATCACCACGGTCACCTTCAAGGTACTCGCCTGGGAAGCTGGGCACCAACACCAGTGCCTAGTCCACCCTTCAGAGCAATTCTAGAACGCTTTTTCTGGAATGGTCATCAGAGTTGTCATCATAAGAGGTCTGATAATCATGTTAGAATCTACTCATATTAGAAAAGGTGTTTTGAAGGGTGGGTTAGATGCTGGGATCAGTGCACAGCTCTTCAAGGGGAATATTTCAAAGGTGACCATATTCAGCAATGAGGTATGTAGCTCTTTTTCTAGGACTCATTTGCAAACTTAATTGTCAGACTTTATATACCTACAGTCTTCTGATTTCAAGAGTGTTCATTTTTAAACACCAAAAAAGGCAAGAAAAGCTTCATCTTTCTGTGCTGTACCCCTCTTAATGAAAGGATTTGTTCTGTAAAATTTGGGTTCAGTTAAAAGTCCTCACTTAAGGACCAGGGAGACCACATGGTGGCCTTGTGGATTTCTTGGTTGCAGACACATATGAACAATGAAAACCTTAAAAGGAATGTATTGAGAAATGCTCGTGGAAAGTAAGGAAACTCTGAACAAAGAGGATCTCCAAGAATCCAGGAATTGGAAACAAGAGACTGTCTCTTTAAGACCCCGTGGCCAGCATGAACCAGCTCCAAGAATTTTCCTTCTCTTCTCCATCCATAACTCAAATTCCCAGAAACTCCCCCCACTGTGTAGCTTCTTGGTGTGTGTACCAATCACTTCCCTTGGGTAAAGAGCAGTGACCTAAACCCAGCCAGCTTGAATAAGGATGGGGGTGGAACACACTCTACTTAGCAAAGCATCACAAGAATGGAGAAGCCAGAATCCAATGTACTCTGTTCTAATATGAAGGCAGTGGATGAGCTAATACAAGGGGGGAGAGGAGGATGAGCAAGTGGGGAGAGGGGAGGAGGGAGGGGGATGGGGTCACAATATTTGGCACACCTCTTGGGGGCAGGACACAATTATAAGAGGGACTTTATCTAACGAGTGCAATCAGTGTAACCTAATTCTTTGTACCCTCAATGAATTCCAAACTCATAATAATAATAATAATAATAATGAAGGACAGCACCATTTTTCTTTTTTTTTTTTGAGACATTCTCACTTTGTCACCCTCAGTAGAATGCTGTGGCATCATAGGTCACAGAAACCTCAAACCCTTGGGCTCAAGTGATTCTCTGGCCTCATCCTCCCAAGTAGCTGGGACTACGGGTGCCTGCCACAATGCCAAGCTAATTTTAGAGAGGGGGTCTTTCTCTGGCTCAGACTGGTCTCGAACCCATGAGCTCAAGCAATCCACTCTCCTCAGCCTCCCAGAGTGCTAGGATTACAGGCTTGAGCCATGGAGCCTGGCCTGGGCAGTATCCTTCTAAAGGCCAGGGATGCAAGAAGCATCCTTGTCCTAACCCACATACCTCAGCAGACTCCACTCTAGCCCTTCTCCTGCCATGTGCCTCCCCAGACCAAGGGCACGTACTCTTCAGAACCTGCCCCCTTCCTTCTGGACCTTCACATTGGTAGCAGAGACTCCTGGACTCTCCTGCCCAAGTTGCCTCTTCCTTGGATCTGTCCTCCAGAGAGAAGATTGTGCCTTAAAGACCAGAGGACATTGTCCACTCATCTCCAACAAGAGCCCTGCATTGTGCTCATACATGTGCAAGAACCACGAGGGCCAGCTGTCCCCAGGTTGCCATATTTTGGCCAGGAAATCTGAGAAGTCAGAGGATTCTAAATCTAAACATACGTCACTGAACAGTTTATTAGATCACTTTATAACTTTCAGTTACCTAGGCATGTGGTATATGGCCCTTCATTTGTACTTTTTTTGCATTTTGTCTGGGGCCCGGTTTGAACCCACCACCTCCAGTATATGGGGCCGGCGCCCTACTCCTTTGAGGCACAGGCACCACCCCATTTGTACTCTTACTCTGAATCCTGCAAGTGTTCTAGATGGATCTGTTCCTGGGAATTAGGGTGCTGCTACCTGAAGAAGGAGTACCAGAGAGCTCCCACGTTATGTCAAGGTGCTGTTTCCCTAGAGCTGGCCCTGAGTATTCAGTCCCCAGGTGCTCGGCAGATCCTGGTCTTCCTGTTTCCAGCCATGGCCCCAAGCTCTATTCTCCGCAGAGTGGCCAGGGGTATCTTTGAAAACACATAGCAGATCAGGCCAGTTTTCAGGTCAAGACCATCCAGTGACTCTCCTCCCAGAGGAAAAGCCAAAGTCGTTTTATAAATTTCCCAAGGCATTGAACAACATGTGGTTAGTCCCTCACTCATTCTGACCCTCTCCTGCCGCTCTTCCCTGGCTTCCTCTGCTCCAGCTCTACTGTCGTCCTGGTTGTCCCTCAACCATGCCAAGCTCAGCCTCTGCACCTGCCTCAATCCTCTGCACCTGCTGTCACTGTGCCTCGAGTGTTGTTCCCTGATTATCCCCCTGGCTGGTTCTTTCAGTCCCTTCGTCTATCCACACATGGGGCCTCTTCTAACGCAGTAAAAGAAGGGCAACCCCATCCCTCCTGCAGCATTTCTCCGCTCGTTCTGGTAACACCTCTTGTCACAACATGCATTGTACTTGTTCATTTGTGTATCCTCTATCTAAACAGCCAAGAATAGAATCATTACAAGGCAGGTGCCTTCCCTCCCATGGCTCCAGCACTTGATCTTGCAGACCAGCACATGTGCCGGGAGCAGGTGGTCCCTAAATGCTTGTTGAATGAATCATTGTAGCATTTCCTTGTCCTGGTCACAGTCTCTACCTGAGACAATGTCCTTCTTTTCCCCAGTGACGTATGCCCCAAAGTCCAGCTCAGTGTTACCTTACTTCTAGCGTTTTCTCTATCCCACCTGAGTAGAATTCTACACCTTCTCTTTGGTACTGCCATCGTACTTCATGAACACCTCTATAATAATACCCACCATATCAAATTACAGTCCTGTTTTTCTCTTTTAAAAAATACACATAAGCAATACATGAATACATTCACATTATTAAATATTTGAAGAATATAGGTAAAGTGAAAGATCTCTATCTTACTCTAAATCTCTCTTTCTTTCCCAGGGACAATCTTGCCTAGGAATTTGTATACATATATGGGAATACACATGTGAAGTTTGATTTTGGGTGTGTGTGCATGCGCTTGATTATACACGAATTGTTACATTTTCTATTAGCATTTTCGACATCTCCGTGAAACACTTTAGATGACTGTCCATTGCATTTTACAAAAACTTCAGTGCTGAATCACATAGGTTTGCAGGATGATTTGGAGTTGGCCATTTCCCAGCTTACATGTGTTTAGATGGTTTTCATTGTTTCAGTGATGCCCCAGTGAATGTTCTTTTACTGGCTTTTTTAATGTGTATTATTTCTGTAGACTAGATACCTAGACAGGAAATAGGGGATTTAAAAAGTGTACAGATTTCAACCTACTAATTCACCTGCTAAAATGCCAGTAAAAATTACACTTTCCAGAAAGTGGAGTATTTTTAGTGTTTTTGTTTGTTTGTTTGTTTGTTTACTTGTTTTTTAGATAGAGCCTCAAGCTGTCGCCCTGGATAGAGTGCTGTGGCATCAGAGCTCACAGCAACCTCCAATTCCTGGGCTTAAGTGATTCTCTTGCCTCAGCCTCCGAAGTAGGTGGGTTACAGGTGCCCGCCACAACGTCCGGCTATTTTTTTTTTTGGTTGTAGTTGTCATTGTTTGGCAGGCCCGGGATGGATTCAAACCCTCCACCTCTGGTGTATGTGGCTGGCACCTTAGCCATTTGAGCTACAGGTGCGGAGCCTATTTTCAGTGTTTTTAATGTTTGCTGTGAGAAAATGTCTTACTGAAGTTTTATTTTTCATTTCTCTGATTATTACCGAAGTTGAACACATTTGTTTGTATTTATTGGAAATTAGATTCTCTTCCTCTTTGGTTTGTCTTTCCATATATGTTGGCCCATTTTTCTTTACTATTGCTGTCAATATCTTTTTAGGTGCCTGTTTGTTTTACTTGGCAGTGAGCTCCTACAGGGTCATTATCGAGTTTCATTTATCTCAGTTTCCCCTGTCAGAGCACACCACTGGTGCCTAATGAATGTACATTCAATTGTATTATTGAAACCATGGGTATTGCCTTCTATCATAGTTTTTATCACAGTCATCATCATCTCATCACCATCATCGCCAGCATTTAATCAGCCTTACTGTATGCTTGATCTTGTCTTGGAAGGGTCACATATATTGTCCCTAATCTTTATTAGATCCTGCCCCATAAGATCACTGGTGACATCACTTGTTTTACAGATAAGCAGCTAAGACACAGATGGCATAGGCTAAGAACACTCAGCTCTGGGGAGGTAAGATTTTG
This sequence comes from Loris lydekkerianus, assembly GCA_963574355.1. Lineage (NCBI taxonomy): Eukaryota > Metazoa > Chordata > Mammalia > Primates > Lorisidae > Loris > Loris lydekkerianus. The sequence continues at coordinate 69,645 of CAUYPK010063622.1, read as the reverse complement.
AAGCAAGTCCTTCTCAAGCTGGGCCCAAAGCATGTATGGTTTCCTTCACAGCAGCAGGCTTTATTATCCCGATCTACATTAGAGTAAGCTCGACAGCCTTATAAAAGATACCTTTATCCCAGTCCTAACCCACACCAACTGCTTTAGCATCTCTGGGAATGGGTCTGGAAGATGAGCATTAAAAAAAATTTTTTTTTTTAAAAACCCTGTGTAATTCTGATACACAGAAATGACTGAAAACCATTGGTCTACCTTAGGGATGGGTACATTTTTTTCTGTAAAATGTTATAAATTTTTTTCTGTAAAGGTCTACTAGTAAGGATTTTAGATTGTGCAGGCCATAATGTCTCTATGGCAACTACTAAACGTTACCATTAAGTCCTAGACAAAAATGAATGAACGTGGTTGTATTCCAATCACACCTATTTACAAAGACAAATAGTGGCCAAATTTAGCCCATGGGTTTAGAATTTGCTGACCCCTGAGTCAACTGTGCCTAGGAGTCTATATCATACTTCTAAAAGTCTGCAATTTAAGATTGTTCTTGTCAAACCATGACGTCTAGCCACAAAAAGTACCATGGTCAGTCTCAAAATACAGTAGCTTAAGAATCCTTGCCCCCACTCGCAGAGAGTCTGCTTCAGCAGGTCTGGCCTGGGAGTCTGTGTTTTAGTGCAAGTGATTCTGATAAAGACAGATGGACTTAGTGGACCAGACCGGAAGAAGCCCTCATCTACTGAAGCACAATGTTCCTGGCAAGGACAAAATCTTGGCTGGCGAAACAGAACTGGCTCGTATTCAGAATTCTTTAAGATCACAGATAGACAATCTCTGTATCCCTGCTAGCCTCACTGCCTTATGTTTCACCATCCTGCTTCCAGGGTTCTGGAAACTTTGACACCCCGGCATCAAACCTTGACAGTCTGTATGTTGAGGGAGAAGATAGACGTTCTACCTCTTTAACTCTGAAATTAGTCAGAGACCAAAGTCCTTCTCTATTTCAAAACATTGAAGAAGAAAGTGACTGTTTAACCACCTACATAATAAAACCAATGCTGGCATTTATCTCTGTGTGTGTGTGTGTGTTTTAGTACTTCAGTAGTTATAAAAATGGAGCCTCCATTCTCCTGTCATCAGCTTTCAAGCTATGTGGTGGGTGAATGCAATCATTTCTGTTTCCCGACCTCTTTAACATCCATTATTTCTCTGTTGTCCGCATCTAATAGTCTCAGTCCTTTTAGTTGTTGATGGCTTGGCGATTACCCGGGCTACCGCTTTAGGATTACATCCAAATGCATCTGAACAGTTGAATTTACTTACTGCTTTCCTCCTAAAAGCTTTTTAGCATGATCCAGCTGGGATGGTCGCATTGGGAGAACCATTATTTGCAGCTCTCTTTTGGGGGGGGGGGGGATGGAAATAAATTTCCCAAAAGATGAGAGTGAACTCTGTTAAGTGTACTTCTGCAATATTACTTCTCCTCCTCTCTCCTTTTTACATTCCATTTTCACAATGTTCCTCGGGAATGACTCTTCTCCTGGGAAATAGGAATGTTCTAAATTGCACAATTGAGTCAAATCAATATTTAGAGTGGTTTGGACTTGACGCCTTTTGCTGGATTTGGGAAGTATCATTTTACACTGTAAAACCCCTTTTTCCCAGGAAAGCTATAATATTAATATTAAACATTATTCACAGCTTTCTAACCTCCCCCCCCCCCAATTTCGCTTAGCTATCAGCAAAGCAAATCGTGCCCAAGACTTAAAAAGTTGCTATTCTTCTAAAGCACAAGCACTTTTATGTTAAAATGGTAATGCTGTGTGTTCCTAATGTCTATATTCCTATCTACCTGCGCATGTGGTAGCTTTCAACATTGTAATTAGATGCTTAAACCACACCCTGCAGACATAAGGCACACACACAGATTTGAAAAGCAGATTTGACAAGTGCTTCGTATGGTGAAGCAACTGCTACGGTATATACAAGGAGGGTTTCAATGAAAATTATGTCGAAGAATCTGAACTATTTCATCCAGAAAGATTTCCCAGATGATGAGACCTGGAATACCTCTCTGGTAGAGTGTATTTGAGAGGCAGTGTTCAATACTGGAGGGCTGATAGCATGGGGAGGCCAGTGCTTTGGGGTTGAAATCTTAGCCTGTAGGCTGTGTGATCTCAGGCAGGTTGCTTTACCTCTCTGAGGCTCAGACACTTTGCTATATTACAAATTTACATTACATAATAGAACTCTGTGGAGTTCTTATGAGGACTGAGTGAAGTCACAGGTGTAAGGTACCAGCCAGTTTCCTCGTTTTGAGGATTACAGCCACAGTATAGTGGTGAGAAGGGGAAGAGATGGGTAATCACTACAATGGTGCGCCTCTGGAGCTGGAATACACCTGTCTCTGTGATATGCACAGCAAGTACAAGTCGTCTTTGTGAACTAGCTTGGGTATAGCACCTGCCTTTCCTCAAGGACCTTAGTGAAAAAGTAGGAAGCCACATTTTCACCCCTCCCTTTCCTTTTGTACTTCTGCCCTCTGTGGTTAATTGATCACCAAATTGTCATAACTTGCAAATCCCGTTTCCTCATCTCCATCCTCCTCACCACCACCTCAGCCCCAGAGCCTTACTGATATTTGGATTAGTGTAGGTTTGTCCAATGAAGTGCCTGTAACATGTTTCACTATCTTCAGCTTGGATCGTTCGCTATTAGCTCGATTTTGCAGGTGAAGAAATCGGGGCACAGAGAACTTTGATAAATAGCCCCAAATCACACAGCTATGAAGTGATGTTGCGGGGATTGCAACCAGGTAGTCTGGCCCCAGGGTCTGGCTCTTTGCTACCTTGAAATACTGGGTGCAGTCCATTGCAGGGATGAAAAAACAGCAGCGCCTCCCATGACTTCCTGTTGCACCTCCTGTGCGTCCTGTCTCATCAGTGCTGCTCTACTTGTTACTTGACTCTGCAGGAGTGCTGAGGAGCAACCAAGTGGCCATTCCACAGGAAGAGAGGGAGAGGGAGGGATGGGCAGGAGTCCACAGGTGAGCACTGGGGAAATGGCATCTCTGCATTGCAGGTGTGCTATCCAGAGGGCGGAAGCTGGACTAGGGAGGGGCACCCGAGGAGTTCAGATCCATTTCAACATTCAACCCAGGAGTGTCCTCCTGTGGATGGGGCCATGCATGGAAATTCTGAGACTGGGATGGTGCTTGGGTTCTGGTAGATCTGCCAGAGGCTGCTTGATTGGAGCAGGGTCCCACGTGATGGTGTGGGACCGAGGGGACAAATAAATCACCCACGTCTCAGCAAAGGGACCCAGGGGGTTGCTATGTCCTATGGTCACAGGCACTAGCATGGCAGGGAACGTAAACCAAGGTACATAAAAGGCAGGACGGGATTGATTGCCGACCAACCTAGGGATCTCAGTGCTCTCCTGGGGGTTGGGGGGGGGGGCTGCTGACAGTACTCTTCGCATCCACAATTTTGCAGAAGACACTGAAGACCCATGCAAATGTGTAATTCGTCTATCAGCCTGTTCTAAAGGCTGAGGGTGTCGTACTGCGAGCACATCTAGAAAGCAGAAAGCCTGACATATTACGATCCTGACATTTGCTTGCTCAGGTCTGCCCTGGCATTTCTCAGCTGTGTCTGAGAGATGTCAGTAGCTGTTACGAGAGATGAAAAGGAAAGGTGGGGATAGCATCGTAGTGAAAAGTATCAGAGAAAAAAATTGACCTCTAGCCTTTCTGAATTTAAAAACGCAGTGTAATAGCACTGTCTTTGAAATTCATCATGCATGTGGGCAGTAAAGTTTTGTAGTAAAGAGCTCTGTTTTACTTTGGTTTAACTTGTTCTTGCCCATAGTTATTTGAAGAGCTGTTTTTACCCAGAAGAGATAGAATATATTGCAAACATCGTCCCTTAGGATTTAGTTTGGGAAATACCGATTTAGTTTAACGTAGCACGGGGACTTGCAGCATGTAGGAAGATGGAAAAAGAGCAGGCACACGGGGGTAGACTGCCGGTGGATTTAGCCCAATTCCCAGGATTCTCCTGCAGTAGACCGTGAGCTATGCTAATGCAGGCATCCGGACGACCTTGTTCAACATCAAATCCTCCTTAGCCTTGGCTGGTTCATCTTTTGTGTGAATCTGGCCCCTCTTTTACTAACAACCATCATTCACGAAGTTTCCATCTCTCTTAACCTTTTCTTCCTTTCTTTTTCTTTTTCTATGTACTTTTATCACGTTCTAATTTTTCTCCCACATTAATATTTTTGCACATTGACGCATGCCTTTCCCTTGACCACTTTAAATGTGTATTTTAATTCTTTATCGTATTTTCATTTTCTATACATTCTAGCTTATTTCAAACAACACTTTCATTTTGGTTAGGTTTTATCATTTCAGCTTTATTTCTTCTGTCATTGAGTTCATGTTTCTAAAATTTCATAGAGAGCATGAAATATATGCTTTCCAAAAAATCACCTTCATTTCCTACGGTGTATCTTCCCTGTAGGCATATTCTACCTGCGTTTTGTGATCACTGCAGCCTTCTCTTTTGCTGTACAAGTTTTGACTGTTGTTATAAGTCATGTCCTCACGTAAGGACAAGAAGAATTCTTATTCAAACCAGCTATTTGTCCATATTAGGTTCTGCAGATTCGTCTTTAGTTCCTCCATGGCACTTCTGGTTGCTCTTAGAACCCTTCTCTTAGATCAATGATATTCACTACCCTGAACCATTTCTTCCATCTTAGAGGATGTTTAGCTGATGTGGTTCTTTAAGACTCAGGAGGAATATCCTATCTGTCTTTCATGCAGAGAAATTTATATGTGCACTTGTGTATATGTGTATATATATAGAGAGAGGGTGACAAAACAATGTGTGTGTACTTTTTTTTTTTTTTTTTGCAGTTTTTGGCCCGGGCTGGGTTTGAACCCGCCACCTCCGGCATTTGGGGCCAGCACCCTACTCCTTTGAGCCACAGGCGCCGCTCTGTGTGCATATTTTAAGAAAGGAATTAACTGTATTAAAATTGTAAAACTCATGTCACATTTAAATTCTGCAATTATGACAGATATAAGATATAATATACAAGGTAACAAATATTACTGGTGTGCATGTATATTGAGTATTACAAACTTAATAGAGTTTTTTCGTTATTATAATGTGCACGCCTCTGTATATATGTGCTATAGTTTATTTAACAAGCGTTACATGAGGTGCCATTCCAAAGCCCTTTAAGTCATTGAATCTGCACAATAACCCCATGAGGTTGGTGCTTTTAGTATCCCCATTTGACAGATGAGGAAACTGAGTCACCGTGATTTACCCAACATCATACAGCTAGTAAGTGTTCACGCCAGAATTCAAACCTAAGTAAACTGGTGCTGAAGTCTGTGTTCTTAACTAGTATACTTGTGTTTTCTTATCACTCCTTTCTTGCCAAAAGTGGGGGGGGGGGGGAAGAAAAGCTACAGAGAGGCCTTGATTTCCCTGTTTCTGTCCTTGCCTATCTGAGAAGCCACACGATTGCTATGTGCCACTCCTGGGCCTCGTAGTCTTGCAGGAGTATAGAAATCTCTCAATGACTGATGAGAGGAGATTTTGCAGGAATGAGCAGCCAGGGCACCTCCTGATAGGGAACCTCCCACAGTAGAGGAGCTTTCCTGCCTCTGCTTCGTGCAGGGCTCTGTCTCTGAGCCCCTGTGGATCAGAAGTTATAGCAGAAGGCCATGGCTTTGGCTTTCAGAATCAAGAATGGGTCTCTTCTTTGATGAGTGAAAATTCCTCAAGGGTCCAGAAGATTTTGATCAATATTTGTTCCCAGAGCTGCAGTAACTTTGCATTTATTGGTGAGTGTGTTTTCATGAATATTTCCGCGGGGAGTTAGTGGAAAGTGAACCCAGGCATTGCCAGCTGGCATCTTGCCCCAGAAGTTCCCATTATCAAATTTAATCCTTCAATCAACCTTGCTGGGTGCTGTGATGAGCCCTACTTGCCGAGTGACAAGACGGAAGCTCAGAGTGCTTTGGAGGTCACTTAGGGTCACACAGCTAGCAAACAAAAGAGGCAGAAAGAAAGTGGGGACATGGACTCTAAAGCCCTTGTTTTCCCAGCTGTTACTCGGTTCCTCCAGTCAGTTCCTTAGTTCCTTTCAGTTTGCTTTCTATTTTTGTGTTTTACTGAAGACACATTTTCTGAACTCCTGTTATATGAGCAAGACTCAGGCCCTGAGCTCCAGAGGCTCCTGAGGAGAAGCCAGAGGTAGGAAGTGGTGGCTTCATGATGGGAACCCCAGGCTACAGGCACAGAAGACTGCAGGATTTTGGCAAAAGCAGCAACTCTATGTGTGTGAGTGGTTGGAAAACATCTGATGAAGAAGCCACTCAAAGTGGTGCTTGAAGAGAGGCAGACTTCTGATCCCGTCAGGTGTGAGGGAACCACCTGGGCGGAGCAAGGCCGTGGAGAACGCAGGGAGTTTGGGAAGCGTCGGGACTTTTGTCATGGCCTTATAGTAGTTGTCTAGAGCAAAGTACCACAGGCTGGGTAGCTTCAGCAGCAGAAATTTATTTTCTTGCTATTCTAGAGGCCAGAAGTTCAACATCAAAGCATCAGTGAGGTTGGTGTCACCTGAGACCCCTCCTGAGGCTTGTCCCTCTGTCCTCAGCCCTCTGCCCTCTGTCCATCTCTGTCCTGCTCTCCTTGTCTTGTAGGGACTACAGTCAGATTGGATTGGGGCCCATGGTAATGATCGCACTTTAACTTAATTACCCCTTTAAAGGACCTATCTCCAAAAACAATCACATCCTGAGGTGGGCGTGGGGGTGGTTAGGTCTTCAACAGGTGAATTTTAGGGAAGAAACAACTCTTCCTGCAATAGGCTGAAACCAATGGTAAGTCCAGGTGGCCACATGGAAAAGGCTGAGGACAGCGAGCCAAGCATATGGCAGAACCCTTGGAATTCAGCTCGGAGGAGTTTAAACCTCCCTCTGAACCACCACCATACGGAACACCTAGCATGGAATATACGTGGGACTGTGTGTGCCGCGGTTTTAGGCAGTACTAGGACACACCATTAAATAACACTGAATCCCATGGCAAGAAAGTCATTCTCTCTTCATTTCCTTTCAGTTCTTTAAGGAGAATATTTCAGTTGATCATAATGCCTTTCACACCTCTCTGCCATGTGTTAATGTCCCTTAGTAAGAAGGAGGAAGACAAGGTGCCTTGGGAAATAACGACATCTAGCTAAAATTTGAGAGGCCTATTTTGTTTTCATCTAATTTAATTGTTATGCTTGCTTTTCACTTAGGGCAAGTGATTGTGGGCTTCCACACGCAATAATAGTATAACACTTTCCTTGTTATCTAAATGTAGCCAAGTTTTTGCCTTTTTTTTTTTTTTTTTAAAGGCGAGTTACTTTAAAGGAAATATTGGGGAAATGATAGAATGAATACTTGTGTTCTGGCAAAAATTGTGAAGGTGGGATGCAAAAGCTGCCCATGAGGTACTGTTGTGGGCCAGGGCAAGTAAGGAAGGAAGGAAAATAATGAAAGCTGTGCGAGTCATCTGGAGAATGAGAGAGCTGTGAACGTGTGAGCCCCTGTGATGTGTGTGTGCACCGTGTGAGAGGGGTGCGTGTACTCGTGAGCATGGCCATTGAGCGGAAAACACACAAACTGTTCCTCCTCTGCTCTCCCACCACCAATAAACACAGAACATTTCTGTGACCAGAAGTGTGGGCTTTGTCCCCACATGTCAAGCAAGCAGTCAGACCTGCAGGGGCCACCAGCTGGGTGTCCTTCAAGTCAAGCCAATTCCAACCTGTCTACCTGGAGTTAGTGTCAGATCCCACAGGGTGAAGGTTCAGTCCCACTGGATGGCTGTAGTAGGCTGAATACCATGTTTATGGGAACAGTCACCGGTTCTTGAGGGAAACACTGGGAGTGGGACAATCTCCTGGCCAGTGTGGAGTTATTTTGCAGCCTGGAGACAAGCCCACAAGCAATTCAGTGGTCTAAGGAGATAAGATCAGTTGCTGGTTAGTAAGCAGGTGTTGGACCTTGAACATTTGTGATGCCTAAGGGTGGGAGTAGAGCCTGGGGAAGGAAGCCAGCACTCAGCGATCCTTAAGCACCGTAGTCCTTGTAGGGGGGCCTCCCCACACCTGTTATCAGTGTTTCCATAAATAGCTGCTGCAGAGGTAGCTCAAGGTGTTCCAGCAGCTAGGACCAGAGATTGCTCAGTGGCTCGGTTCCCCTGCACCTATCGGGAGCCTCACCTCATCCAAGCTTGTACATCCATCAGTCCTCAGTAAGGGCTGTTTCTTGCGTGGGTGCCAGCGACACAGCAGTGCCGACAGACTGCCCCCTACTTCTGATACCAACTATAAGCCCCAGGTTTTCTCACTTGCACTTCTGACAGACCAGGTATAAATTGGGGTTCCCAGGGCCCCTTCCTTGGGTTTGATTAGTTTGCTAAAGATGCTCACAGGACATAAGGAAACACTTTCTGGTTTATTGGGAAGGCTATTACAAAGGATACAGATGAGATGAGTAGGGTGAGGTCTGGGGGGAAGGGGTGTGGAGTTTCTGTGCCTTCTCTCCGGGGGTCACCTTCCATGGTCCTCCACGTGTCCCTTCAGCTATTGGGGAGTTCTCTAATCCAGTTCCTTTTGGAGTTTATGGAGGCTTCATTAGATGGGCATGATTGATTAAACCATTGGTGATCAACTCAACCTTTAGCTCCTCTCCCTTCCCTGGGCTGAAAGTCCCACCCCTTTATCCTGGCTGAGTCTCTCTTGTGACCAGCCCCCTTCCTGAAGCTACTTAGGCAACCCCAGCCACCTGTTAACTTATTAACATGAAAAAAGACTTCACTCTGGAAATTCTAAGGATTTTAGGTATTGTGTGCCAGGAAGTGGGTGAAAGACCAAATATGTATTTTAGAATATCCCAGCATCCCATCAACTGAGATGAATTAGTGGGACTGGATATGCCTTCGCTTCTACTCTCTAAGCAGACAAACATATCCACACACTCTCCTGTATGAAGTTCACAATGGTAGGAATTATTGTTTCTCTAGAACAGTGGTCCTCAACCTGTGGGTCGCCACCCCTTTGGAGTGTATGAAAGGGTTGCAGCATTAGGAAGGTTGAGAACCACTGCTCTAGAACAAACAGTAATCAAGCAAGTTCCATGTGCCAGGCACCGCACATTGTGCCGGGTTGAAACAGACAAGGTCTCCGCTAAGAGGTTAACAACCTGCGCATGACCCCCTCAGGACCCCTCCCTAGCCAGGCACCATCTGCCAAGCGATTAGAGGTCCTTGAGCCTCAGTGTCACTGTGCTTTGAGTGGTCAGAGGCAGATTCCATGCACAAACCTACAGCCCTGGTAATAAATGAACCAGCCAAGGTGTATGAATGCACTCTGCAAATCGTTCAGAGGCACGGGGCCATTGTCATTACTTGAGCCATGCATTCCATATTTCAAAAGTGCCATTCCAAGAATCCTTGCCTTTATGGCCCTCAGAAGCATGCACAACATAAAGCTTCTACTCAGAAGACCTAATTGCAGAACTTGAGCAATTTAGCTGGAAATGATAAAAAACGCCCTGCAGCAGGGAGCTGGGATGGAGGGGTCTGTGCAGTCAGCAGGTCAGGGGTGTCCTTTCCAGAGCTGTGAGTTTTCGGGAGACTGGCATCTGCTGTGTTCAGCTAGAGAGGCATTGTACACTGATAAAATGCGGCCCTGCATTTTAATAATGATCCCAACAAATGTGCCAGACTCTGGGGAGGATAATTGAAAGGAAACTATCTAAATCAGACCTGGTTCATCCGAACTCATTTGCAAGCGCTCTTCCAGTAGAGGTGGGGATGGGGAGAAAACTTCAGGTTAACAAGTTAATGACACCTGCCTACTGCGCCTTTAATTACCCTGCAAACCTCAAGTAGAGACTGACAGTGGCAGGAGTCATAGGCAGACTGCAGGGCTCTCTCTGTAGGCTAGCGCAGCCTTCTTCCCACAAGCCTTGCTGATGAGGATGTATTATTATTCCAGGGAGCTCGCCCTTACAGGGCGACGAAACTAATAATGTTTTTCTCATAGAGGGTCTCTTTTAATCTTCAGAACAAACCCTGTGAGGTCAAGATGAGTGTGTTTATTTACCCAGGAGGAAACTGAGGCCTAAAGATATTAAATGGTATGTCTAGGATCACACGGACTGGAAGTAAGACATTTATAAGTAGAGCTCAGGTTTGGCCAGAAACCTGTGTTCCTGCACCTGTGGGGCCAAGTTGCTCACCCTCCCTCCCTTCCCTCCTTCCCTCTCTTTCTCTAGGGTCCCTCTCGCTCCTTCCTCCTTTCCTTCCTTCCATCTTTTCTTCTTTGTTTCTTTCTTCCTTTTCCTCTCAGCACATATGAACTATATACCTATCTGTGCTACTCTAAGCAATGCAAATACAAAAATGGTTTTTATCTCTTTGATGTGAGGCGTCTTTGCTTCTGTGAGTTTTCATCGCCGTGGAGGGATATGGATGAGAAATAAGCAAAAATAATATCAAGTACACAAATGTGTAAATTAAGCTCAAGAAAGGGCAAAGATGATGGTGAGTGATGCCCAGCAATCATATCTAAAGTGGAGGGCCTGGAAGGCTTTCGAGATGGTGATATTTGAGCTGAGTTCCACATGGATTGAAGGATAAGCTGTGTGAGGTCTGCACTCCGAGTTGCACGAAGAGGAAGCAGCAGGTTTGCAGGAGCACATGTGGGAATGAGCATGGTGTGTTTGAGGAACAGCAAGAAGATCTGTACAGCTGGACCAGAGTCAGCAAGGGGGAGTGGAGGTGGGCGAGTGGGGGGAAGATGAGTTTAGACGGGAGACAAATGGGCCAAAGGAACTTGCGTATAGTGGCAAGAAGCTTTAGCAGACAGGCCTGGGTCCTGGATACAAGCTGTCTGCTCCTTTAGCCTTAAACCTTCTTTGCTGCCTGACCTCTGCTTTCTAGATCTTGCGTAAGTTTTCTGTCTGGCCTATACGGGGTGGCCATAAAGTTCGTGTGCGATTTAAATTTTAAGTTGCACACGAACTTTATGGCCACCCTGAATAAGGCTCTTTTTCTTCCTTTCTTTCCTCCTTTCCTTTCTTTTTTTGGCTGACATTTAAAAGTCAGGTGACTCCATTTAAAAAAGTATAAGATCCAATTTCTGATTTATTCAGAAGATTTGGCAGTGCTGGGCCTATATTTCCTTCCTGGTGACCGTCAGCCGTAGCACGGAGCTACAGACCGTTTCAAAGGGGACCTGTGCTTGGTCATCATCGCCACTGACTCCCGGTGCTTCTCCGACTCTGTGTCAGAAAGTATTTTCAAGTTCTTCTCTGCTCTCTGTGCTGCTCTGCTTCCATGCAGGGGCCTTTTGCTCTGCAGACCATTTATGGCTTGAGATGGGGACTTCAGATCTACTCAAAGTATGCTTTGTCCAGCTTAAGTCTTTTCATCTTATGCAACATGTTGTCACCCACCTTTGCTGATTCCATGAAGTTGTTGGAACCACAGGACAGGACGCTGGCTGAAGTCCAAGGTCTCTAGTTTGCCGTGTCACTTTGGCCAAGCCCCTCCCCCCCACCCCCGATTTCAGTTTCTCCATCTGTAAAAGACCCTCTCTGCGTACCTTCCAGCTCTGCCATCCGTATGTATGTGCTGGCAATATAATATGCTCTCCTTGACAATTTACATCCCACGTAAGCTGGTGACCACAATGTCGCCCTATAATGGTCCATAAGAGCAGGTACCAGTGTGGGGGGGTCTTTCGTTTACAAACATTGAGTGATATAAGTCAGTTTAAGTGCTTATCACAGTGCTTGGAACAACTAATGTGTGTTAATACTTACCATTGTTATTTAGCATGAACGCCTGAAGTCACAGAAATATCATATAAAGAAAAATGAACATGTCTTCTAGATTTAAGTGACAATGTCTTAGGAGAGAAGCATGCATATAAGAGTGGCCATAAAGTTCCTGTGCAAATAAAATAGTGTGTAATTTAAAATTGCACACAAACTTTATGGCCACCCTGTATGTATGTGTATATATATATGTATGTGTATACATGTGTATATGTGTATATATTTGTGTGTGTATCCTTCTGAAAGGGAACTAGGTTTGGTTTTCAAGAAAACCAAAATTGGGACTTTAGTGTGGTTCTGATCAATTGGGGACAGGGAGATCTTGGTTTCTGGTGTAGGACGGCATGAATGTCACTGTGCATGGCTCTAGTCTAGTTATTTGACTCAATTAACTTGCCTGGAGACCCTCAAAAGAGACTCTAACATGTATATGCAATTTTTTTAGCCAGTGCAGTCTTTATTTATATTCTTACTTTTTATTGTTTTTAATGTCATTTACAATGGATGCTTAGGCCCATATAACAATGTAGGCTAAGCTGGGTTGCAGTAATGAGCATCAGAAAATCTCAGTAATTAAAAGCCCTGTTTGTTTTTCAGTCATGTTGTGTTGGTGTTTTGTGTCAGCAGGGGCGCTCTGCCCAGCAGAGGCATTCATGGATTTGGGCTGATGGAGCCTTGATTGTAGCGCAAACTTTTATCACCATGAAGACAGGGAAAGGTGTGCTGGGAAAGAGACTCCCAGGTCTGACAGTGACACAGGGCACTTCTTTCTATGTGTCATTGGTTAGAGCAAGTGGTGTGGCGTGCCCAAGCAGGTGGTGACACAGGACTCCACCATGTGCCCCAGGTTAGAGGAACAAACATGTGTGCAGGGCTCTGCCTTGGACTACAGAAAGGTGCGGGCTCTCCCCTGGGGCAGGTAATCTTGGCTCCCCAGTGTCTCCCAACAGACTCCTGAAGTCACGTGCATGCCCATGCTCTGGATTAGATGTTCTAGGAGGACCTGACAAAAATTAGACCCCAATGTTCTATTTTGTTCCTATGAGATAAATAATATTCAGAGTGACTCAGCCCTGTGAGATCCCCACTACCCTTTGTTAAATTTGATAAGCTGGTGTTTTTGGCCATCCAAAATTGCTTTTTCATATGCATCGTGAATGAGACAGGTGGGGCTCCTTCTCATGCCCTGGGTCTAAGTGTCTTCCACACCAGAGCACCATGGCATAAGAATGCATGCGGGAGCTCTGTCTGCATGCCTCTCCCTCAGGGGTTCTTGGGATGAATAATATACTGATCCATTGTAACTCACAATGACTGAATATATACACTGACCGGAAAGAAGTGGTGTGCTAACTGTCTGATTTGATTCATGTGGCCAGTGAAGCTTTGCAGTTTGGGCCAAGAGTTCTCAATGGTCTGGCTCATCTATCTACATGGTTTAGGCTCACTGGACATTTGATAAAGATGCCCTCAGAGGATAAACACCGTGCCACACCTGGAAGGCTGGATTTATATCACAACATGTATTTGTCTCAGAGAGAGGAGGAATGCATTAAGATTTCTGGTGTTTCATAAGGATTCTATTAAGTAATTTTCCTCCCTTCAAATTAACTTCCCCTCTCAATTGATTCAGTTTAACCTAACAGTGCAAGGGCTACATGTTTGTCCTCTCTGAATCCTTGTCAGTTTCTATCATGGGGTCAGGGAAGCAGGTGCAGGTGGCTTAATGTCAGAACCAGTGGTCAGAAAAGGGCAGTGAAAGAAACTGTCTTCATCAAAAGCAAATAGAAAGGTGAGAACTGGGAGCCATAGTGGGTCAGCACCAGTTCATCATTTTGGTGGCAAAGATCTCATCAGATTCCAAAAGTTCAAGGAATACCCCTGTGCTGGGGATTGGAAGTGTGGCTATGGGTTTATAATCGGGAGCCGAGGGCACAGAAGAGCTCTGACAACTGTCCCAGGGGAGCAAAGCTGGTGGTTTGCACAGGGCTCTTTTCTCCAGCAGGAGGTTAAAGTTCCTGGCTGTTCTTTGCCATGTGTGCTCCCTGTAAGGTGCCACCAGCTTCTTGTCCCCTGGATAGAGCTTCTCTCTGCCACTGCCCTCCCACCCTCATAAAAATAGAAAATCACAATGATACCATTGTGTTGCCCCCAATAATGAGCCATGACATATAGGCATTTATTTATTTATTGCTTTTATAAAATCTTAATGGTAGCACAAATCAACCTTCATTCTTCGTCTTGTAAATATCCTACAGCTGACAAGTTCAGCCTCTGTGTCATGATTAATATTACAAAATATATCCATATTTATAATTAGTGCTAGATAAACTTTGTGGACTTGTTTGTATGTCATATTTGATCTTGACCATGACCTTGTGAAGTTAGTATACACTGAGCATCCAACGTATACTAACTTGCAGCAACCAAAATGCTCCAAAGTCGAAGCCAACGGGTTGCCCAAAGGAAATGCTCGTTGGAGCATTTTGGATTTAAAATTTTTAGATTTGGGATGCTCAACAAAGCAAATATTTCAAAAACTGAAAGCATCCCAAATCAGAAGCAGTTCTGGTGCCAAGCACTTTGGATAAGGGGTATTCAACCTACATAATCTCCATTTCAGAGGTGGGAAAACCAAGGTTCAAGGAGATTGTGTAATTTATAGTGTCACAAAAATACAGCTGAATGGCATCTGTCCATGTCAAGGAGAGGGAGGTAGAGATTGGGGACCAGTGACGCCTCTATCTCACAGAGGCGTGTACCGGGGGAGTTAGAGGAAATATCTCACAGAAGCCTAAGGTAGAAGGCCACAGCCCTGCCCAGAAAGTATGAGAAAGAATCAAAATTTAGTGTGATGGTTATCTGAGAAGGGCTCTCAAGAAGGAGACATTTGTTTCAGCAGATTCTGATGGAGTAGTCAGAATTGAGTCCTGTCAAGGGGCAGGTAACAAACATTATTGCAAGGAACACAGCCTGGTTAGAGTGTTGTATTATAGATGATGTCTGAGCTGGGGAACTGTCGCTGTGTGATTTCTACCAAGTCACCAAACCTTTCTGTTGCTTGCTTTTCCCCCGTCTGTTGGAGAAAGGGGCTGAGCTAGGGGCTGCGGTATCCATGCCTGTTATTTGAGCATTATCTGGGCATCAGCTCAGAACAACCCCTGGTGATTTTCCATTTGTCAAGAGAAGAAAAAGAAATCAGGTCCCAAGTGAATGGTAATATTTTTAGATTGCATTGCTTCATGCAGGCTTTTTGCTCAGCTTAAATGTGGGCTTTGAGGCAGGGTAGCAACACGAATGAGCTAACAGAGCCAGCGGGAGAGGGCTCCTTG
Organism: Loris lydekkerianus; assembly: GCA_963574355.1. Classification (NCBI taxonomy): domain Eukaryota; kingdom Metazoa; phylum Chordata; class Mammalia; order Primates; family Lorisidae; genus Loris; species Loris lydekkerianus. The sequence goes on along the minus strand of CAUYPK010063622.1, from coordinate 54,399 downwards.
GCCCAGAAAACCAGGGACGGCATGGCTCACAGGCACAGCAGGAGTGGATGGCTCCGTGGCAGCCGTGGCTAAAAGGTCCTAATGCATTGTGCCCTCTTGTGCTTCCTGATTACAGTAGTCCCTCCTGTCCATCACGTCGTGTCTAGCGCTAAACAATCACTGCATTTCTGCTCTGCCCCTCACTCCACAAGGAAGAGGCAAATCTACTCGGGGCTAGAGATGGGCTCTGTTGGATCCTTTGCCTTTGCTTTATTCCACACAAAAGCAGATGACTGTAGAATCTTGGCTTTGGAAACATCCTCAGAGAACATCTCACTCGGTCCCTTCCTGGTGCAGGTAGGGAAACCGAAGCTAAGATGGTGAAGTGGGTGGCTGAGGTCCTACAGAAGCAGAACTGCTGAGCTGAACCCTCTTGTCCCGACCGTCAGTTCAAATGAGCCAGTGTCATGAGAGCATCATTTGCCCCATGCATTGTACCAGTTCAACCTGGGGGGGGGGGGGCTCTTGGGATGAAGACCTGGCCTGCGGCATCCCGCAGTCCCTAGGGACTAGAACTTTCTCAGCGAGGTGGAAAAGTGTGATTCAGAGGATGAGTGCAAGACGGCATCAAGCAGAGAAGCCCAGAGAATCGATCCTAAGCCCTGGGTCTAAAGAATGAGGCATAGCCAGAGATCCAGACGTGTGCGGAAGTGGGGCAGAAGCAAGGCGGTTAGAGGCCTGGTTGGAGTGAGAGGTTTGGGGGGCTCAGGGGATGGAGGTTTGGGGGCAGATCTTTTTCCTTCCTCTCTTTTTTCCCTCTCCTGTCTCCCTCCTTCCCTTCGTCTCTTCACTGTTTCTCTCTTCTCTCTTTCTCTCTCACTCTTACTATCTCTCTAAAACACTGAGCACAGGGTGTGAGATCTGTTTTCCTTACAGAAAACTACCAGGACGGATGAAACAGAACCATTTTTCACAAAACCATTATCTTCTATTCCTAACAATAAACTAGGGAGCAGAGTTCCTTTAGGTACCAGTATTGGACAAACAGGATACTAAACTTGGGTCCGAAAAGCTGGATGAATTAACTCGGTCATTCATTAATTCACTGATTGAACAACATGCCTAAGAGTAGCCAGGTTCCCATCTCCATCCATCCCTGACGCTGTGCAGCAGGCAGGGCAAATGGGCATGTGCAGCCAGATCTGTGAGGACAATGACAACACTTCCCTAGGATTTTGATGGGACAGAATAAGTCACTCTAGGAAAGTGAGCGCATCCTCTCATCTGTAAAACTCTCTCTTGATTATTATTAATATTAATTATTATTACTACTTTCCCTTGTGATTTTGTTGCTTGCTGTCAGAACCCTAATTCTGTGCATTAGAAGGTTTCTTAGTGGCCAAATCAGAGACACCCTAGCCCTGCCCCAAGAAGTAGGAGCCGTAATTGGAACCTGATCTGTATTCTCCTTTATTGGAGTCTTGGGCTATCTGTGGCTGGTAAACTGGGATAAACACCACTGACCCATGAATTGAAGCCTTTTTCCTAGCAGATTAGACCCCACTTCAACTCTGCACCAGCCCTGGTCTTGCTGCCTTGCTCTCAGAACTTCCAGGAGGCAAATGAGTTGCTGAAGTGCACTGCTGTCTGGCCGCCTTGCTTCCTGCTCTCAAATAATAGATCAGCCTTTGTACAATCTTCAGATACTCAACGTCTTTGCACTGCCCTCTGATTCTGTTTCCACAGCAGACATTGCTGATCAATCTTGACATGATGTGTAGCCATGATGCGGACTGGGAGTTTTTCTCAATGTCATTCTCCAATTGCCTGCGCAGGTGGTAGATCGCCCAGGTACGGCATATTCATCATCTGAAATCTGGTATAACAACTCACATAATGATGGAACACCTAGTGTGCGTTCAGCACTCTACCAGACGCTGTATGGAGGAGGAAGAAGACAGCAGGTTCTAGTGTAATCTGGAAAAGCCTACAACAGGAGGAGGGTAGTTTAAAATGCCACCATGCATCTGATCAGCTTGGATTTGGTAATTTACTCATCAGTCATTAATTACTAGTTGTCTGGGAATTCTAGTCAGAATCTCTTTCCTCTTTGTGGCTTCTACACTGACTACAGGAACTCACTGTTATCTACATTTGGGGATATTTAACTCTACAATGAATCCTCCGTCGTTTATAAAGATGTTTAGTAGTAAAACAAGTGCTGTCTTTGATCCTGCAGGAGCATCACTTGATACATGTCCCCAACCTCTAAAGGGCCTGTTATTTCATTCTCTATTACTGGTTTCTGAGCAAATCCTCTACTTGTGGCAAAATGCATACACTTCAGTGTATTTAGAACAGCTTTTGATGTGGAAACTTGTCAAAGGTTTTCCTATCTTTCTTTCTCTTCTTATTTTGTCTTAATCTAATTATTTCCACAGGGATACTTTAGCCAGATGCCTCTTTGCCATCCCAGAGAGCCCTCGTGAACCAGTGGAGCCTGACGTGGAACCCACATTGCTTTCTTGTACAGGAGATTGTTCATTACACAGCAGGTACAGATTCCTAAACAGCGCAGTCCTGGCTCACTGTGCGCTGTGAGGTCACAGTAGAGACCATCCAGTCTTAACTGAGTTCCTAGTCTCCACTTCCCTCTTCCAGCTCTCCATGACCTCTGCCCACCACACCGGCTACACAGCAGCATCAGCAGCAGCTGTGACCAGAAGGAGGATGGAGTTAAGAACCCTGGCCAGGTACTGTGGAACTTGGCATATTTTTAACTCAGCTGCTTGTCCAGAATTTGAGCAGGACTCGTGGTCTAAGCAGCAGGGGGTTTACTGGCTCAGGAATATGAAAAGTATGAGTCATCCTTGCATCAAGTACAGCTTCACCCAGAGACTCAAGTAATGTCATTGGACCTTGTTTCTCAGTTTCTCTTTCTTTTTTCATATGAAGGGTCTGATCTCTGTGTGGACTTAATTCTCTCACCAATTCAAATCTCATGGTGGCAAGATGAAACTGGCAACTTTCTCATCAAATTCTCCCACATTCAAGTCCCATGGAAAAAATGAGGTTTGGGGTCTTTTTCTGTTTTTTGTTTTGTTTTTTCTTGAGACAGAGTCTCACCCTGTTACCCTGGGTAGAATGCCATGTTATCATCATAGCTCACAGCAACCTCAAACTCCTGGACTCAAGTGATCCTCCTGCCTCAGCCTCCCAAGTAGCTGGAACTACAGGCACCCATCTCAATGCCTGGCTAGTTTTACTATTTTTAGTACAGGTGGAGTCTTGCTCTTGGTTAGGCTGGTCTCGGACTCCTGAGCTCAAAGGATGGTCCCGCCTCGGCATCCCAGAGTTCTAGGCTTACAGGCATAAGCCACCTTGCCTAGCCAAAAATGAGCTATTTAAAAAATGTTTTCACCCAGTAGCCTTTGAAAAAGTCTTGAGATTCTCCCTAATAGGACTGACTTAGGTGACAGATTCATCCTTAAACAAATCATTGTGTGGCCAGGAGAGTAACATTCCTGGTGAGGCCAGTCCTGTGTTCTACTTTCTGGAGTCTGGGGTAGAGCTCTACCTGAAGTAAATGGGCTGAAAATGGAGGGAAAAAAATCTATTGAATACAGGATGGCTAAAAGAGGACAGGCCCAGTATCCGGCTGTTATAATTCTGTTTCGGAGCCCTGTTCCCCAAATCCAAATGCAACCAAACTTCTCAGATCCAGTTCAGAACGCTTAGAGACAGAAGCCCTGGAGTCACATAGATCTGGTTTAATCCCTGGAGCCAATTCTGATTTATTCTTTAATGTCCTTTGGGCCTTAGCCTTCTCATCTGTAAAATGGGGGTAGGTATAGCTTTCTCACACTGTTAGGCACAGTGATTGGTACATACTATACTTGTGCAGATGGGAGTCCTGCTTGTTCTTCCCATCTAGATTTCTGCCATGATAACTTCTTGGTCATTGTCTGTCAGATGAAGACCTGCTTTGCTCTTACCCATCCCCTTTTGCCCCCAGATGTGAGATAGTTATACCTGGACCTTGGCCAGGTGCCTTCAGTCCTACTGGCTAACGTCACTAATGCACATTTGTCTATCTTCCTCAGTCTCTGAATCTTCACTGCTGTATACCATACACTACTCCTATACCCTCTGCTGAGCTCAGCCCATGTATATCTCGATGCTTTCAAGAGTTTTTTGGTTAGTCTGACTTTGTCTTGTAACCTAGAGCTGGATCTAACTATCTCCATCATTCCCAGGATCGGCCCAACCCCTTTGTTTGACTGAATTACAGCCCTGTCTGTTCCCTGTGCCATCCATTCTTAGCTAACAAGAAGCATATCATGCTCACTCTTGATATGAGATGTGATAAGAATTCAGGTGCTCCCAGGTCCATGCTTATCTTAAAGTCATCGGATACAACTTCTCTCCTGCAGGAAAAGTTCTAGCTGATCAAACGGGCTAGGGATCCCGCCTGCTGTTTGGTTACCAATTGGGAACATCCAGGATGCAGCGCAGTTACCAATGGGTAACTGGTAGACTCCAATAAATTAGAACACAGTTGACAAGTGACATCTCCTGTTCCTTCAAGGAAACAGCTAAAATTCTATTAAGACATACTTTCTAAATAAATGATCTTAAATTTGGTCTTAGGGAGTACATTAGGTTTACTACTCAATTATAAAAGAAGCTACATGGATAAATGGAAATGGGTGAATGGGGCTGGTGTCTACACATGTTGTCTGAGTGGTGGCAACTACAGGGAACCAGGTAACACAAACCATAGTTCATCTCCTTCCAATAATAGATGAAGGAAAGTCCAATGTAACTGGGCATGATAGAAATCTGGACTTTTTAACTAAACTCAATTTTCAAATGTTGGTTATCTGTAATCACTAGCGAAAAACAAAAGCCTCCAATGTCCACCTTAATGTTTAGGAAGGGCTTTACGGTGTGGCAGGTGGAAGGGAAGGCTTTCTAGGTGAGGCAGAGCATGGGAAGGGGTCAGAGGCAGGACTGATCACCACACCGGAGCCACAGGGAGGCATGTAGATGGGCTGGGGATGTTGGAGGCTGGTGGCAAGAACACAGTGACCACAGAACCAGGGTAAGAAGAAACTTGAAGTCAGTCAAACTAGTACTGACATGATTTATGATGTAGGCAGGATGGGGAAAGCCTGGGAGCATAGGCGGCAACTAGGAATACGTGTATAGTCTTGATTACCTGGTTATTTATATGAAATAAATACTTACTGGTCAAGTAAATTTGAGGTTGAACTGAAAACACAGTGCAGGACATTTGGAAAATCAGCTTAGACTAAATCACAAAGCAGAAACTAAAGAGGGAGAGGAGGCAAAGTTATGCTCATGGATTTTGACATTTATTAAGGATCCTGGTTTCCAAGCTCTGTACACCAGCCCAGTCACAGGAGACCAAATATAAATAAGAAGTGAATCATACCTTAGACTACTTACAGTCTAAATGGAGGTATCTGGATAGAGAAACATCAGAGACAAAGTTCCAAAACTCTGCACTGGTGTCTTAGAAAGAGCAAAAAAAGACTTGAGAACAATTGTCTACATGTCATATGAATTAATAAAACAATATCTACTCATCTTTATGGCACTATGTCACTCCAAACAGGTGGATTTGAGATCCATGTGGCTGTGACTTGTCGTATCATTACCATCTCATAAAGAAGCGTGTTCTTCATGACAAACCCTAAAATGCAAGAGCAAGGAGGACCACTCAGTAAGAGACTTGCTTTGCAAGCAAGCTGCCTAAGACATGAACACCTACATGTGGGATACAAGCAGAGATGGCGAATGTCTTATGAACGGTGCAGGGGAAGTAAGATAATTATTAGATTAAGAAAGTCCTTCACGCCCATCCCATAAAACTTATTTTGTTTTCCTGGCCCTAAACTCCAGAATGAATCTATAAAGGCGGGTGGGAAGAAAGTATTCTTTCTGTAAGAGACATGGAACATTTTAAGATGGTCTTGAGAGCAAGAAAATTATCGCTGCATCATTTTGTATCATCTGTTATTTGAGGAAATGAGACATTCTACAAAAGAAATGAATGAAAGTGGGAAGTTTTAATCTATCCTTTCCTTCTCTCCCTTGCTTCCTCCCTCCTCTCGGGCCTCTTCTTATTCTCTGAGCTTCTGCAAGATACCTGGCTGACTCTCAATAGGAGCCGTCCTCAGGTAGATGAGACCCACCACCAGCAGCCGCAGTGCTGAGACACATGAAGGGTTAGTAACTGAAAGACACCAAGCACCTGTAAAAGCACAGATGTGCTGATGATCTCTTGCCGAATCGGCGCTGCAAAATCCCCAGTGATTTCTTGCTTCTCACTTTAGAATGAGAGCATCACTCTACAGTCTTTCTGTGACCCAAGAAAAGAGATTCCTTTGCGGTATGCAACCTCCAGGGACATCTGTTCTTTGGCCATCACGTCTGCATATGGAATGAATTCCTAAGGGATTGTGTAGGCATCAGCACATTTTAGGTAGTAAATAATCAGTGGCACAGTCTGTATTGAGAAACAAGGATACAGACACAGGTAAAGACATGTGGGGGCTCCCAGGAGTTTGATCAGGTAAGAAGGTCTTTGTAAGTACATGGATTTGAGAAGAAGAAAGGAATAAATGTACTTCATAGGCTGCACCAGTTGTGCAGAGGGATGGCCTGTCCCTCATTAAAAACACTCACATATCTTCTCTAGACAAATGCACAATTGAAGTATAAAGTCTCCATGTGCCTCCTGTGCAAAGTTTGTTTCCAGACAAAGTCGCCAGCCCTTCTTTCAACCAAATGGCTGCCTCTCACGCCTCCTAGAGAGAAGTTCTGAATCAGTATTGATTAGCTGCCCCTCTTCCTTTTTCACAGATAAAATTCTGAGCACTAAAGCAATGGGGTCATTCCTCCCTCCCTCTCTCTGCTGGTTCATGTCCCAAGAGAGGTGACTAAAAACAATCTGGAGTCAAACATATTTGGGTGCGACTTTTCTCTGCCACTAATTGACTTTGTGACCCTAAACATGGTTCCCTCCCACATCCCACCTCACTGCTTCTCAGTTTCCTCTTTAGTAAGTTGGGTAGATGAAATTTTCCTCCCAGGGTTCATGTGACAGTTGAATACAATCAAGAAAGATTGCAGCTGGCACAAACCAGGAGTCAGGGAAGTTCATTTCTATGGACTGTGCTCCTCTTTTATGTATTCAAACTGCGTACAACCTGAATACACATAGTTGCATGTCCACTTCCCTAAACCTCTGATGTATGTATTTTCCTCTTCCTCCTAACTCCCAGGTATTAAGCACTTGCTGGGGACAGATGCTGTTCTAATTAGTCCACATGGATTAACTTGACCCTCTGAGGAGCACACTTTCATTGACTCTAAGATGCCATTAACTTTGTATGACACACAACTTAAGTTTTACTGTATCGTGACATACACTTCCAGTTCAGAGATATTAGAAAGTTACAAGTGTATCTTAGGGTCAATAAAATGATATTCTACCCACGTTTTACAAATGAGCATTCTAGAGAAACAGATCAAGTGTCTTACCCAAGTTGACATAACCAGTCAGAGTTTGAAAGAAAATTTGAACTTAGGCTATCTGACTTCAAAGCCTGCACTTTTAATCATCTCGCTAAACTTTCTCTCTGCATTGGGAAATGAATGAACTGTTTCAGGCAATCTCATTTTCAGCCTGAGTTATAGGCACTTTGAGGCTTAAACGTTTGCTTGACTCTGTTCAGTTTTGAAGGAAAGGAATGAAATGAATAAGTGCATAATCCTGCAAATGCATCATCAAAAATTGTGTCTAATGCATGAGCTGTAATTTGGCCTTTTAAGATGTGGTTTTGCTTTCTGGAACCCAAATGTTTTTCAATATATAGGTGGATTGTTTGCCTTTCACATGTTAAACTTTTTTTTTTTTTTTTTTTTGAGAAAGAGTTTCACTTTGTCTCCTTGGTAGAGTGCCTTGGCATTACAACTCACAGCAACCTCAAACTCTTGAACTAAAGGAATTATCTTCCCTCAGCCTCCTGAGTAGTAACTACAGGCATCTGGCACAATGCCTGGTTACTTTTTCTTAGAAATGAGGTCTCGCTGTGGCTCAGGCTGGTCTCGAGGCAGCAATCCACTCACCTCAACCTCCCAGAGTGCTAAGATTTGCATTTTAAACTTTTGTGTATAATTTCAAAGGTATATTATATGGAAAAGTTGCCATACTGATAAGTTGTTTGCAAGATGATCCCCATTCTCCTGCCTGGTTCCATACCCTTTGAAATTGGATGTCTGAGCTTCTTCCATCAAGAAATATTCCTTAGTCCGTACCTTTTGAATGTAGGCTGTCCTCAGGCCTTGTTTTAGCCAATAGAATATGGTAGAAGTAATAACTTTCCAGTTCTGATCTGGTCCCCAAAAGGTCTTCTGAGACTTGGCTTTCTTTGGAACACTGCTCTATCATGAGAACAAATCCAGGGTAGCTTTTTGCAGGATGAAATACTACATGGAAAAGCCAAATGATCTCAACTGAAGCCTTTTTAGACCAAGTATCCCCTGCTGATCTGCTAGGTGACTGCAGGCCCCTAAACAAGTTCAGCTGAAATCAGATGAGTATAGCACAGATAATATAACCTTAGACCAACCCAGATCAGCCAACCCACAGAGTCAAAAGAAAAATAAATGGCTACTTTTAAAATTACTAAGTTTTCAGACTGTTTGTTATACAGCAATAGCTAACTGATACAGCTTCTGTCTTAAAGCTTTGCCAGTCAAACAATGTAATGGCATAACTCTTGGCTAATGTCAAAACTTCCTGAGTTATCATTCACCTTTTAAAAGGATTCTTTATGTTTACTTTTGCACTAAAAACTTCCCTATTGAAACAACTCCATTTTCTGTATATCCAGTTGCTATAGCAACCTGATACTTTTGTTCTCTGCTCTGGTCTTCCTGATCATATCACTTTGCAGTTAGTCAACATGATGTTAGAAACTTGGTTGTTATGGTAACCTGGGACCATGTTTTTTTTTTGTTTTTTTTTTTTAAATGTATTTCATTGACATTGTTTTTGCGGAGACCTGCGATTTAGTCTCGTACTCATTTGGAGAAACTTGTGGTACCGAGCAAAAAGCATTTCAGAAAATGCTCCTCTGGGAGAAATTCTTCATTATAGCCTCCTTCCAGAAGCCTCAGACATTCTGTGCTTTTATGAATTTTTCCTATTTAAATGCATCTCAGAATTTTGGTGAATTGCAAAGTATGTTTTAAAAAGTCCTAAAAGAGTCTGAATTGCTAATAGAAAGCATGTGTAACTGAATGATCTTTAATTATGCAGAAAACCCCACAGGCGCCCCTACCCTGAGCTCCACAAACCCTGGGGATGAAATTCTCTGAGATGTGAAGAGGAAGCTCATGAAATCCCCTAACTGTGGAAACATCCATGGGATTTGGTGAGGGGTATGCGGAAGAGGAGGTTGGACTTGAGAGGGCATGGGAAAGGGACTGACGGACCAAGGAGCCCAGGGCTTGTGGACAAACATAGATTTTTAGGAGTAAAGACAGAGGACAGGAATCTAAGGAATCTAAGTCCAAAGCAGAATTCAGATGGAAAAGAAATACCAAGATATCTCAGTTTTTGAGAAGGCCAACGGCACTTGCATTTCTTGAGGCTTTTGTTATATTTAAAAAAAATCATGAAATGGCAAAATGACACTATAAAATGGTGGCATGTTTTCACTAATAAAAATGTGATATCATATAGTCATACTCTTGACACAATAATTAGGAGATTTACTTGAAAAATATATTTCTTAGCCATACAGCAAAGGCCAGTAGTAGGACTCAGGCATCAGCTGGGACTGTGATGGGGTAAGTGAGGTTCTGGGGGTACAAAACTAAAGGAGGATCTGGCATTCAGCCTGGGACCTTTGTCAGTTTTGTAAAAAGGGCTTTGCTTTCCTTGCCCCAGACTCTGCCCTAGAATGCAACTTTTCTTCTTTCAGTCAAATGTTAGCATGTAACTAACCACCTTATCTCATTCAGAGCACGAGGGGCCAATTGGAAATGTATGATCTGGGTCAGAAGGCCCCCCCACCTTCTCCAATGGGCCCTTCATGTGTATGGCTTTTCCCTATCTTTGGGTTTTGATGTACCTGAAGGAAGGACCATGAAACCTGGAGAATTTTTCGAGAAAGACAGCCCATGGTCACAAAGAAACCTCAGCACCAAAAGCCCTGGGTTCTGCACCCAGCGGGAGCTGCTCAGGTGCTGTGAGATTTTGGAAAGGAAAGTGCTTTCCTTTCTGGCCTCTGTGCTCTCAGCTTTCAGAAAATATTCTGATGAACTTTTTCTAAGGGCCACTCTGATTCAGTCCACCTAGAGTTCTAGATGACAGGTTGTTAGCATTTGTGAAGTAAGAAGGGGGATGTTCCACCATCTACCTTGCCATCTAGAATCCCGAACTATGAGCTGGTGATACCTTTTGTGTGGAGCATGGGGCATCAAACCAGTGGTTTCTAGAGCCCTGTGATTGGTACAATTATCTGCATACTGGTGGTCTCAGTCTTAGAAATTTAAGATGTCAATCAAGACACAGTAACTTCCCATTCTTATGTGTGAGAGGCAGTATGGGATGTTGGCTAGGAGCATGTTTATGAAGTGGGGCAAAACACTACCACCTATCACACAAGCATAATGAGTTAATACATACAAAGACTTAGAACAACATTCAGAACATAGAAAATATTGTTACTATTCTTAATATTTTATCCACTTATTCATTCAACAGACATCTATTGAGAATTTCCTCAATAACAGACACTGTACTAAGCACGTGAGGTGCACTGTTGTGTGACAAGTTCACATCATCCTTTACAGGACTGCAGGCCTGTCTTACAGGGGAGTTGGGTTCCAAGGTCAATGCTAAGGGTGAAATTAGTGTAGAGTCAAAATTACTCCTGAAAATGCCTTAAGATTATGCAAATTTGGAGACCTACCATGCTTTTTGATTCCATAATATTTGCCCTTAATATCTAAATACCCTTTAAGGCCCTTTAATGTTCTAGGTCTCATTACCTTTCCTTGATATTCTGTGGAAGACATAGTGTGGTGTTGACAGTGTGGTGCAAAACATTCTGGCTTTGGATTTGCATTTTGCCAGGTGTCACCTGTGTCCCTTTTGCATGGATACTTTATTGCTTTCCTGAAAAGTCTTTGATTCCTTAGTTTCCTTTACTTCTGGGATTGCCACAGGACTAAAGCAGAGAAAGCATAATTCTTTGTGTTGTAAACACTAATGCAATACCTGAATATTACGAAATTATAGCAATCGGCAGAGAAGCCCATGTTTTTACCTTGCACTGTGCTTCCAGTTTTGATTATTGTTTTGCTGAACATTTTAGAAATTTCTTAACCTTCTAGTTTCCAAGCAAATACGTTCAGTTTTCTGAAGTAGGATTTCCAAGTTGCCCCTTTCCCCTCCTTTGTTGCCATTTCTCAGGACCCTCTCAGGGCAGGAAACTGGCTTCTCACACAACTTCCAGAAATTTTTTTTCGTTGATTTTCAAAAATGAAAATTTTGCTTAAAATCTCACATGAGGCAAGGTTGTTTGACCAAACCTTGCCCAAACAATTTATTTTCTCCTTTTATATCTGGAAGGGCATCCTGCATTTCCAGCCTCCTTTACGACTAGGTAGAGACCTTGTGGCATGTTCTGGACAATAAGAGGTGAGCAGACATTTGCTGGGGTCTGGGAGGACACCCAGGGCTAACGCCACCTCCACCCCTCCTTCTCCCTACTTTGAATGTTGATGTGATGCCTGTAGCTAGAGATAGCCATCTGGTGACAATAGGCAGTAAAGACAAAAGCCAACGTGCTAAAGAATGACAGGGCCAAAGGGAAAGAGGTTAAGTCCCTAAAATACAGTGTTTATCATTTCTGTGTTCTCTTATTCTTTTTTTTTTTTTTACAATTTTTGGCCAGGGCTGGGCACCCTACTCTTTTGAGCCACAGGCACCACCACCCAGTTCTCTTATCATTCTTTTTTTTTAAATTGATTTATTTTTATTGTTAAATCATAGCTGTGTACATTAGTGCAATCAAGGGGTACAATGTGCTGCTTTCATATACAATCTGAAGTATCCTCATCAAACTGTTCAGCGTAGCCTTCATGGCATTTTCTTAGTTACTGTGTGAAGGCATTTGTTTTCTGCCTTAGTAAGTTTCGCCTGTACCCATTCTCAGATGCACCATAGGTGTGGCCCCACTCATTACCTTCCCTCCACCCCAAACCTCCCCCCTCCCTTCCCCTTCCTTGGTCCTTTCCCCATAGTCTTGTGGTATAGTTGGGTTATAGCCTTCATGTGAAAGCTATAATTTAGCTTCATAGTAGGGCTGAGTACATGGGATACTTTTTCTTCCATTCCTGGGATACTTTGCTAAGAAGAGTATGTTCCAGAGCTCTCTTGATCAAGAAGGGACTCCATCAGTAGACTGCCTGGAAAGGCCTTGCATCAGGTTGAAGAAGTTGTCTTCTATTCTGGGTTTGTCAAGTTTTATCATGGAAGAATGTTGGATTTTGTCAAATGCTTTTCAACCCAATCAACCTATCAAAGCTGCTCAGCAGGGTTGCCAATAACCTATTTGGCTCTTTGATCTTTTCTTTTCTGCGTCTACACTCACTTCTCTGGTGATCTCACCAGCCAGCTCCCTGCCTTTAAGTAGCTCCAACATTGACATCTCCCAAACCAATGGCCCGAACTCAAGGGCTCCCTACCCATCTGCCTTTTGACTCTTCATCTCACTACATCTGAGAGAGATCCCTGAACTTTCCTTGTGCCAACCCACTCCTGCTGTCCATCTCAGCAAATAATAATTCCATTGTTGCAGTTTCTAAGTCCAAAAACAATATCCTCATCCTTGATTCTCCAATTAGTGAGAAAATCCTCTCAGCTGCACCTTCAAAATGCAGTGGAACCTCCAGAGCTGACCGCTTCCTCCAGTTGACCTAATTTTCATAGACCGGACACGTGCCCACATGTATGCATCAGCACAGCAGGCCTAGTTCCTTGTGTTGGCCACCTCCACATGTTGCCCAGTTTGTTGCAGTCCTTTGGGTGGTCAACTTACAGGGGTCCCACTGGATATCCGGAATCAGATGTCTTCCTACCACCTCCTCTGGTGACATCCTGGTTCTGCTCAATCAGTTCTTGCCTGAACTGCTACAGCAGCTTGTCATTTATGTTTCACTGTCAACAGATGAGCCAGCATGACCCTTACAAATACAAGGCTGGAGGGAGGGGGACTGCCGTGCTCCCACTTAACGAGCACGATGTAAGGGTATAGGGCACACCTTGTGGGCGTGGGACACAAGAGAGGGACTCTACCTAACAAATGCAAACACTGTAACCTAGTTGTTTATACCTACACAATAACCTGAAATTAAAAAAAAAAAAAAATACACACACACACACACACACACACACACACACACGGCTGGAAATAGTTAAGTCCTGACTTATTTTCCTTTTCACACAACGGCCAAGGTACCTGTCCTTGCTTGCTACCACCATTCTATTACCTAGACAACCTTAATTCCTATCACTGCCCCGTTATCTCTGCCTCCTGACTGATCCTCAGTGCACCAGGCATCCTGTCTCAGGGCCTTTGCACCTGCCACTTGTCCCATTGCTTGGAAAGCTTACTCCCCACAGGCTCCCTCTAGGTTTTTACTCAAACATGACATTTCAGGGAGACTTCCTTGGATCACCCTATTTATATATGAAAGCCCATTTCCCCAGCTCCTGCATTACTCCATTCCTGCCTTACTTTTCTTCTTAACATTCATTACCGTCTAATGGATTGTAAATTGCATAATTTATTTAGTTATCTGTCTCCCAAGATGGAAGGGCCAGGCAGGGAAAATGTTTGTCTTAATCTCTATGGAAACTCCAGTGCCCAGAACAGCATCTAGAACATAACAGGTACTCACTGAACATATATATATGTATAGATATATGTTTGGAGACAGAGTTTCATTATGTCGCCCTCAGTAGAGTGCCAGGGCATCACAGTTCAGAGCAACCTCCAACTCTTGGGCTTAAGCAATTCTGTTGCCTCAGCCTCCCAAGTAGCTGGGACTACAGGCGCTCACCACAACAGCTATTTTTCGGTTGTATTTGTCATTGTTGTTTGGCAGGCCTGGGCTGGATTCGAACCCTCCAGCTCTGGTGTATGTGGCTGGTGTCTTAGCCGCTTGAGCTACAGGTGCTGAGCCTAAACCGAGTCCTTTAGACTGTTGACTTCCTATTGCTTTTTTTGACTGACATAAGGACAATTTCTTACGCTTCAATAGAACACATGTATTACTTTAATAAAAATATCAAATTTTAAATTATTGTAAACAATGTGGGTGAGGGGACTACAAAAGAAAGTTCAGATGACAGTAAGAAAATGACTCATGGATTTGGCTAAAAAAAGGGTAAAATATCTATTTGCTGTGAAATTTGGCACAGGAAAAAGTAAACCACAACCAAATAACCCAAAGAAAATTTGGGCAAAAGGGAAGGGGCTAATTCATAACACAGGGAGCACTCACCAAATTAACAGAAAATTCATAACGAACCCGATAGAGCAAAGGGGCACAGATACAGTTAGTTAAGAAGGGAATAAAAGGAAGAAAAAACTACTAAAAGTCACAAGTTTTGCCCTAAATCACAGCATACTTTGATATGCTAAATATATAATTTTACCAGAAATCATTTTTACCATTTATGTTAGCATGTTGTTTTTAGAAACATCTTAACTTGTTTTAAAAACCATTTAAGATCTGTAGGCATTTTGAGAATTGGGCTTTTTAGGTAAAAACAATTCTACATGATAGTCAATTTGCTCAATTTATTTGGAACAAAGTAACTCTTTAACTTTTTTTTTTTTTTGAGACAGAACCTCACTCTGTCACCCTGGGTAGAGTGCCATGATGCGTAGCTCACAGCAACCTCAAACTCTTGGGGACTCAAGTGATATTCTTGCCTCAGCCTCCCGATTAGCGGGGACTATAGGCACCTACCACAACGCCTGGCTTGTTTCCCTATTTTTAGTAGAGAGGAAGGTCTCACTTGCTCAGGCTGGTCTAGAACTCCTGAACTCAAGCAATCCACAGACCTCGGCCTCTCAGAGTGCTAGGATTACAGGCATGAGCCACCACGCTCGGCAACAATATTTTTTTTAAAAAAGAAGGACTATGATCAAACTTGTTAAAAGCATACAAAAGAACCAATGTCAAATCTGTGGTCATCGGTGGAAGCATTCACTTAAAAGTAGAAACTGTGATCAGGAACATACTGTGGAAGGGTATACAGTTTTTTAAATAAAGCCTTTGTATTGCGGCGGCATCTGTGGCTCAAAGGAGTGGGGCACCAGCCCCATATGCCAGAGGTGGCGGGTTCAAACCCAGCCCTGGCCAAAAACTGCAAAAAGAAAAAATAATAAATAAATAAATTAAAATAAAATAAAATAAAGCCTTTGTATTAATGCCTCTCTTGTCAGGTATCTTCCTACATCCCCTTATTTCAATGGTATCTAAAGAAACTTCAGGTGCATAAGGCTGTGGTGGTCCCTTGCTGCACGCATGTTAAAACAAGTATTTAAACCAGGAGCAAATGATGTCATGATGCCCCTTCATTAAAACACACTGTCCACAAGTTTCCTTTTGCCACAGTCAAGTACGGAAAGGAAACTATTGTTTCTAAGATCAGGAGTTGAATGGAGTGAATAGCTGCACTTCACAATCAGGGCTTGCAAATTCAAAAGCCCATCAATGCCAGATAAGAAGAACCTTAAATGGCCTTCTGCCAATGGTGACATTCTTTGTACAACATTCAGCCCTTAAAGAAATACACTGTCCCATTTTTCTTGAAATGCTCTTGAGTTACTTTTACTACCCCATGGTTGAGAATATGGATACACAGAAATGTTTTGCTATTGTAACACAAACACAAGCACACCTCTCAAGAGAGCACTAACTGATACTCTGTCTTTAAACTGGCAGGGACTACACTGACCTGAAGAGAGCTCTCCATTTAAACAGTCAGTTGTAACTCAGCTCCAGCTAACGAACATTGAGAAATGAAGGCCTAGTTTGGTCAAGTTTTGTTTTGCCAAAGGAGGCAGAAATTTTTATATGAAATTTCTAATTTGTGGATCTAACAACAGCAAAAATACCTTTGTCTAAACACAGCCTGAGGAGTGTCTGTGAGTTTGATATGAATTATTATATAGTTAACAGTATCCCCATTCTACCTGGATGGTCCCCTATTTTCATCTGTAACTGGCCAAGAAAGAATGAATGGACTCTTGCAAGTGCAAAACTTTCTGCCTTTTCCAAAGAAATCGTTTTACTGGGTCATGGGACATCTGACCACTTAATGTCACCTAATGACAACTTCTTTTATCTAACACGCTCCCGTACTCTTAATTCCATCCAATCTAGTCTTATTTGAGCTTCATTCTACTAATTACTTCCTACCTCAGATACACAACCCTTCCTCAGTGGCTCCATCATCTCTGTCTACAAATAATGATTGTCTTACTCTTTCCTAATAAAACACTCCCACCATCAACTATAAAACATGCCTTTAACTCAATCCCTATCTTTCTTCCACTGCCAACTGTTACTCCCAGACACCTTGCAATTTCGCTTCCAGTAGAATTTTTTCTCAGGTGTTATTGGTGACTCTGAGTTGCCAGATCTGATGGCATTTTATCAGAGCTCATTTTGTGTAAGCCCTCTGAAGTCCACGCAGCTGATCACCCCTTAGAGTTCACACTTCAGTTTATACCTACTGATTAGATACTCATTTTACAAACTCCTAAATAGCACAAGAGAGACACAGATTAAAAACCCATTTTTTGTTCTTCGTATCAAATTTTACACAAAGAATAACATTGAGGGCAAAAATAAAAGTTTAACAATGTGTAAATTACTTAGCCTGACGTTTATGATCTCACATTACAGAGCACAAAACTGAGTTTCCAGCCCAGCTCAACACGTTCTGTGCTCTGCCACATTCCTTTCTTTCTCTGCCAGAACTGCCTCAGGCTGAGCTTATCAATTCCTCTCTGAATCACAGCATTGGATGTGTGCGTTCTTACCTTCTAATTGGCTGGGATAAGCCCATAACGTTGGGGGAATAGGTACCTCCCTCCCTGTGTTTGAGACAAGTGCAAGCATGTGGCAATGGCCATCCAGCTCTTCGCATCCCTTACACCCAAGCTCTCAGGTAGTTTCCTTGGCATGGCAGTGATGTTGGACAATAGGATATTAGCAGATACGATACACATAGTGCCTTAAAAAGCATTTATATACTGGAAATTGCTTTCCTTTGCTGCTCTCTGGAACCCTGAGGCCACTACACAGGCTAGCTTCATGGAGGATGAAAGACTATTAAAAACAGAAACAAGTTCACCTACCTGAGCCTGCCCAGGTCAGCTAGACCCCAGCCAAGACACCAGACCACACGGATGCACCAAGCTGACCCAGGCCCGCAGACAACATGCTCCTGGAGAACAGAGAGCTCCAACGTGCTCTCTATTCTATGAGAACAGAATCTATTCTCCACAGAATCATGAGAATAAATGCTCACATGCCTGCTGTGTTGTCACTAAAGTTTCCAGGGATGTAAGGGGAGGTGTTAATTGATTATAGAGAGTATTTGGCATACTCCATTTGTTCTGAAATGAGTAAAGAATTACAGGCAGCACCTGAGTTACAAACATCTGACTTACGGACAACTTGTACTTACAAATAGAGGCTATTACAGGTAGTTAGTAAATGTACCCATTCCAACTTGCCTACAACTTAAGAACAAACCTACAGAACCTATACTGGGGTCCGCCTGTGAAAAAATTTTAAAAACTCACTCATCATCCAATTCTTCCTTGGTAGATTTTCTCTAGCCTAGAAATTGAAATACTCCTAGTTTTGTACAGGTTTTCTGGTTTGTTTTGTAAAATGATAAAAATCAAAGGGCAGCAATCGTAAAAGGTAGAGTGTAAATGCTGCACCTCCAGGAATGCAGACGTGAGTCCAGGATGCACCACTTAGTACCCGCAGGTCCTTAGGAAAATACTGCAGACTTTCTAGACCTCGGTTTCCTTTTGGTAAGGTGAATACTATCCTACCGATCTTACAGTATTAGAAAAAAAATGCATATTAAAGAACAAATCTGGAACATTTCTTCAATAACCAGGAGATACTATCATCCTGTACATAAATATTAATCTTAAAAAAATGAGGCTGAAGGGCGGCGCCTGTGGTTCAAAGGAGTAGGGCGCTGGCCCCATATACCAGAGGGTGGCAGGTTCAAACCCGGCCCTGGCCAAAAACTGCAAAAAAAAAAAAAAAAAAAAAGAGGCTGAAGTATCTCTAAAAGTGTGTTTCTACACTAAAATCTCCCAGTACTGAAAACAGAGGGCTTGTCAGGATGCCTACAGACGGCAGGGATGAGAAAGGTCCAGAAGTGAAATGTCGGTGAACAGTATTTTGATACCTTTAACAATTTCTAGTTATTTTTGCTTTTGTTTATAATGCCCCTTGGCATCTCCAAACTGGAAAATTTCTCTTCCAATACAGATTATAATTATCAGAAGGGTTATTAATCGCATTTGAGGCTGTTCGGTCAATGGTTATTGGGGGTAGGGAGGTTATGGGATAGAAAGTCATAAGAACATACTACTCAAAAAATTATTTGGGAGGAAAAAAATGACTTAGAAGCTTTGAATAATTCACAGCAAACCATATAATTTAGGAAAGCCCAGATATTGCAACTTGAGTAAAATCACTTAAGGCCAATAAGATGCTTTTTCATCCTCTACCAAAAATCATACAATGGTTTATGAAGATACAGCAGCTGGAATGTTTCTGGAATATACTAACCAAAGCACGCTGGGAAGTCCTCTGTGTCCAGCCCGCTGAGCCTGTTTAATATAAAGGCTCATGCCACCCCATTGAATTTCAGAGCACGCCAACGCACACAGACTCACTGCAGATATAACAGTGTGATGATTTCGAAGAAAGCAACAGAAAGAAAGAAATCCTCCTCCATGACCAAGTGCTCACCTAGATAGGTTCCGCTGTTGTTAGCAGCATAGCCATCATCTTCTGGATGAGGTGTAAAAGCGCACAGAACAAAGGCCGAGAAACAAAGCAGAACAGTTAGAAGCCCAGCCACGGATGGAAAAAAAAAAATAAACTACTTAAAATAATCATGTAAAGCACAGCATAGGACAGCCCTCACAATGCCGCTCTTTTAAGTTCAAGGTAATATTTTGAAACATCGTGCAGGGTTTTTGCTTTTTTTCTACCTTCTTCATAGCTCCTGATGCAGTTCCAAGAAAATTATAATATACTTGTCTAGGGGGTTTATACTTCTGCAGTTAAGAAAATTGTAGCCAGTTGATCCCCCTTAAAGTAAATTCATTGTTGTAAATCAGGCTCTTTGATAATAAGAGTAATTATATAAGAGTAAGGTAAAATGTACTGCTTATTTTGGCTCACTGGATTAGACAGAAAGGTTAAGGTTAAAATATGTCCTTTCTATTGATAAGAAGAAATTCCATGTTGGAAAGGAATAAAGAAACAATATTGCTATTTTTATTTATTTTTCCCAAGGAACAGATAAAAACATTTTAACATAAGCAATGGGCTAATATTTCTGGGAATTAAATAAATACTGGACTATGCATATCTTAAAAATTAATTTAAGTATTTCTATTATTTTAGGCCTCTTTTTCCTGGAACTAATAGCCTAGATTGAACAGAAATCAAATTGTTAAAAAGATCATCCCTACATCCTTAAGTGAAAATAGTCTGTCAATATATTAGAATAACACTGCTTTCTTTATTCACTTTTATTTTAGGCAATTGACAGAGATAAAAACATATTTTTCTATCTCAGAGTACCTTCGATATTTCTGCTCCATGAAGCCAAAAGAAAAAAATTACATTTCTTTCTAACACAAAGTCAAACCACACACAGTTTTTGGTACTGTAATCGCATGATGGAAGTTTAATGTACAACAGAGTACATTCATAAACTGCTTGCTCCATTCAATTTAAACCTACACATAGGTGCACTAAATAAAATTACTAGACTATGCATGGAAACTTTTATACATGTACCTTTAATTTCCTCTGAGAAGCACAAAGAAAACAAGAAAGGAAATGATTAAATGTGCAGAAGACACAATTAAAATAGGAAGATGTTGTATCCAAGAAAAAAAAAAATCCACCTACCACACTCAAGTGCCTCCTCATCTTAGAAAGGCCAAAGGAAAAACACAAATGTATTTTATTTTATTTTATTTTTTTATGATAAGCAACAGTTTAATGAAGCCATAATATTTACAGGGTTCTCAAATGGTTACAATATAAAATCTATCCTAAAGATTAGTAAAAGATACAAGGTAGAACATATTTTATTACTGGCACAATGGCAATAACAGCTTTGCAAATGTTTATCTCTATGTTTCAAAACCATTAGTCAACAAATAGAGCTTGTAAAAAACTACACTTCAGACTGCATCACAGTCTTGTCCTATAAAGAATGCACACACTTAAGTAGTAAAAAAGCACAGTCCTCATTTAGCTTATTAAATAACCAAATGGGGAAAAATAACCAGAAAATGGTCTTTGGCACTTTTTAAAAATTATACCTTCAATAATGGTATTAATTTACTTTCATAGGACAGTTCTGTTTGTAAAGCAATCTGTTCAACACATTGAGGAAATTTCATGATAAAAATAGTGAAAAAAGAAAGGATTTCAGAAACAACAAATTTTGTCCTTAACGATGTCTAAATATCCTGTAAATTTAACAATATTCTAACAATTAATGTATCACACATATCAAATGATTCTGGCAGGACTTTTATTTTCCTTCTATGTTATCAGAGGAAAGGCATTTTAAAAAGGACTCTTAAACCATTCCTAAATTATTAAACCATTCCTAAATTATTAATTATTAATAGACAGCAATTTAAAAGTTAAGTATCACTTAGGAGACTCAGTTAAGAGTGGGAAAAGTACTGGAAATATAACAGGAGCAAACCTAACCGTGAGTCAGGGGAGAAAATAGTCTCACTGTGTGACCTTGTAGAGAGGACAGGAGTGATAAGAACAGCTCTTAGCTTGGTTTGTTCTCTAACATACAGACTGGCGGCCAGAGAAAACACTTCTGGGAAAGCGTACACTATTGTATTTTTACTTTGGGTTGCTTCTGTTTGGCCAGAATTAGCAAACAGGACAAGCAAATCATTATTATTCAGACTCATGAATCCCCACACTGAGTGCATTTCTGTACATTTCTTAGTAGCTGTGAAATGTCACGTGCATCTCAAA
Source organism: Loris lydekkerianus (assembly GCA_963574355.1). Lineage (NCBI taxonomy): Eukaryota > Metazoa > Chordata > Mammalia > Primates > Lorisidae > Loris > Loris lydekkerianus. The sequence continues at coordinate 33,003 of CAUYPK010063622.1, read as the reverse complement.
TGAATTGTTAGGAAACATAAATAAACTGAGTGATGTGGCTTAGCATAAGTCAAGCAACTAGGCATGGTGATTGAGAAACGTGAAATCTCAGATGCTCTGCTACAAAGTAGATTATTAAACACAAGGATACTTTTTGATGGGAATAATAGAACAGATTGAATATTGCACCCTTGTTAAAGATTCACTGTCCTAGATATGAAATGATAAAAGCCGTGCCTCAAAACGAAAATATTAAAATGCCAACACCAATCCACAAGATCCGTAAGTTATATTATGGATAGTACATGTGTGTTCCCGTGTGTGTGGATGGATATCCAGAATATCCACAATTCATATTATGGATAGTACATGTAGGTCATGGATATGCTAAGTAAATTTACAAAAGAAAAATTCTCTGTACAATTCTGAAGTAGGAAGAAAGCAATATATTTTTAGCAGGCTAAACTACACACATATCCAGCAGGAATATCATGCTTAGTGGATACTCAGTAGGAAAAAGAAATGAGCTAAGTTTTAGTACTCCTACCAGTTTGAACAAAGAGCAAAGAAAAAAAAAAAAAAAAAAAAAAAAAAAAAATATATATATATATATATATATATATATATATATAAAATGCTGATTGAGAGGAGAGCTGGGAAAATTGCATGATTATTAACTTTGTGGGAGACACTGTTCTAGGCACAAACTTCCTTAATGTAACAACAACTCTATGTGGCCAGTACTATTATCCCAATTTTACATGATGAGAAAGAAATGTGAGTGAATTCTTATGATTTGATGTTCCTCTAGCATCCACTGTGAATCTAGCTTGACTTTCTTCTTCCAAGAGCAAGGCTCAGGCATCCTTGACACAATTTTCCAGCTCTGTCTCTTCCCAGTTCCTCAAGGTGGTGGAACAGACACCTGCTTCATGCAATTGCCTGCTGGTGACCACCCTCCTATGGGACGTATGGATACAGCCAACATGACTCACCCCCAACCCCACACCCCACACAGACCTCACAATACGATGCCATAGTGATCACTGCTTAGTCACAGTGGGACTCAGCCCCGCACCCCACACGGACCTCACAGACACGATGCCATAGTCACCACCGCTCAGTCACAGTGGGACTCCATGAAGCTCCTGCTCACTTGCTCTAACCCCACGCATTAGAACTCCACAAGGGAAATCTGCTTGTTTAACACCCAGAACCCCAATAAGGGCTTGGCGCACAGGTACCCCTCTCTTTCTTGTTCCCTACTCACCGATTAAGTGTGCAGGCCATATAGCTCCCTACTTCCTGCTGGCCCTGCAGGGCACGGTGCCCTCCTGTTTGGGGTCTGTAATACACCACCCCTTTTTTTTCCCATGTGTGTTACACCACCTGTTATCTCCCGTGTGTGTTATTCACGTGTTACCCCACCCGTTATTTCTCATATGCTATTCACGTGTGTTACACCACCCGTCATTTCTCATGTGTGTTATTCACATGTGTGTTACACCACCCATTATTTCCCATGTGTATTAGTCACGTGTGTTACACCACCTGTTATTTCTCGTGTATTGTTCACATGTGTTACACCACCCCTGTTATTTCTCGCGTGTTATTTACATGTGTTACACCACCTGTTATTTCTCATGTGTTGTTCACGTTACACCACACGTTATTTCTCGCGTGTTATTTACGTGTGTGTTACACCACCCGTTATTTCTCGCGTGTTATTTACGTGTTACACCACCCGTTATTTCTCGTGTGTTATTCATGTGTGTTACATCACCCCTGTTATTTCTTTGTGTGTTATTCATGTGTGTGTTACACCACCCCTGTTACTTCATGGAGCTGCCTCCTCTGTGTCTTCCCTGACTGACCCACGTGTACCTGTTTTCCTGGTCAGGCTCTCCTAGAGAGTGACTATCCTGGGAGGAGTAAACTGGACACAGGTCAGACAAGAGCCACAAGGGCGTCTGCTGGTACAAATGAGTAGCTGTGAGAGGGATACCTGGTCACAGGTGGACAGTTAGGCATTAAGCCTTCTAGCAGGATAAATAAATTTCCCTTGAATGTCCAACTTCCAACAGCCCAGACCTTCTCCCCTGGGAGCCCTGTTGGGGGCAGGGCTAGAGTTTATAGCCACTGTCCAGAGAGAGAGCTCAAGTCCAAGTTACAAAGAAAAAAAAAAAACTTACATGTGGCAAAACCAGGATTAGGACCCGTGTACTCTAGCTTTGCAGTCCGTTTTTAATTCAATACCAGCTTACTGCAAAAAATAAAAATCACTTCTTTTTTCCTGAGACAGGGTCTCCCTCTGTTATCCAGGCTAGAGTGCAGTGGCATCATCATAGCTGCACTCAAGTGCCTGAGTAGCTGGGACTATAGTCACATGCCACAACACTGGCTAATTTTTCTATTTGTGTACAGACAAGTCTCACTTTGTTACGTAGGCTGGTTGCAAACTCTTACTTGGCCTCAACCGATCCTCCTGCCTCAACCTCCCAAAGTGCTAGGATTACCAATGTGAACTACCTCACCCAGCTGGCCAAAATCACTTTTGATTACTCAAGCCTCTGACTAGAAATCATCAGGGGAAAGGTCGAGGAACATAATGTTTCCTTCCAAGTTTCCTGTTGACCTGGCATCCCTTCCCACCACCTGGCCCCTCCCTGCAGCTTCAGCCTCCAAGTGAGTCTCTCCTGCCAGGGGCACCGGGGAGAGCCAGCTGCTTTCCTCAGTGTTCCCAGGAGTCCACTCTCCGCTGTCTTCAAGCACATGAGAGTAGGAGACAAAAATTAAAAACATCACAGAGGAGCAGCCAAGGGGGTCTTCAGGAGACAAATGAGCTGTCTTCAGAGAGTGGACTGGAAGGTCTCTTGCAAAGAGCACAAGATGAGCCCTGCACAGCAGGCAGCAGTGAATGCCATTGCAGCTGGACGTCACTGTGAGGGGCAGTGACACTCCCAGCAAGTGGAGAAGCGGCATCTATACTAGCGTGATATTATTCACGTGGACAAGGATAAATCCCCACACCAGTAACCACTTACCTAAATCCTCCCTCACCCTCCCGCCCGGCAAGCTCTCCTAAAAGTCTGCAATAATCTACGACCACAGAACCCTGACAGTTCATCAATTTTTTCTTTTTCTTTTTTTTCTTTTTTTTTTTTTTTTAAACAGTCTCACTCTTTCACCCTGGGGAGAGAGCTGTGACATCACAGCTCACAGCAACCTCAAACTCTTGGGCTCAGGTGGTCCTCTTGCCTCAGCCTCCCTAGTAGCTGAGACTACAGGTGCTTGCCACCATGCCCAGCTCGTTTTTTCTATTTTTAGTAGAGACGAGGCCTCACTCTTGCTCAGGCTGGTCTGGAACTCCTGAGCTCAGGCATTCCACTCCGCCTCCCAGAGTGCTAGGATTACAAGTGTGAGCCACCAGGCCCGGCCCATCAACTCTTTTTACCTGCATAGCATGGGGTCCGCAGACAAAATACAAGTGACAATATGACTTAGAACCCTTCATCAGGAAAGGTGGGAGTATCTGTCCGGATAGTGTGTCAGAAACATCTTCAGATGTGCAAGAACCCAGTGTACTGAGACTGAAATTGAGCAACAGCCCAGCGGGGGCAGGCGACTGGATGGGAAATTTACAACTTAGTCCTCTACACCTCCACATAAACTCCGAACTCTGGCATCTTCCAAGTAGTATTAGTAAGTACTGTAGTAATGCTGGTAGAGTGGTGACAAAGACGCGGCCATTCAAAACTGGTTCCTGAATGACATCTACCTTCCCCACACTGATTTGAAGTGATTCACCATTCTTTGCAAACGTCTCCCATTCTGAATCAGTCTGCTGGCAGGACGGACACCACGGAGCATAAAATTTTAGCATCCACTCGCCCTCCATCACCAGCGTCCAGTTGCAGGAGGTCATGGGCTGGACCCGGCTCTCTTCCTCCTGCAGCACGGCCTGCTCCGGACCCGCCGTAGCCGCTGCCGCAGAGACGCAGGCAACCAGCAGCGCCGTCAGCAGCAGGCCGCAGTGCCCGCCCGCCAAGCTGGGGCGCAGGGCGAGGCGCCTGCCCTTCAGGGGTCTGTCCGGGCAGTCCAGGCCACCAGGGCCACCCTGCCTCCATCCAGCGGCGCAGACAGGCCCCACTTACTTACTAATACTACTTGGAAGATGCCAGATGTTTTTTTTTTTAAACTAGTTTAGTTTTAGCTATTTTAAAAATAGTTATTTTAAAAAATCTAATGTGTCTGATTATACAAAACCTCAACCCTTTGACAAAGTTTTAGACATACACTTTTATTTAATATCTATTTATTTCTAAGTTAACTTTATGTGTGAAAACTAACATAGCTTAAAGAATGTAGGAGGAAGGAGTTTACTTCACGTGAAAAGTTTTATTACAACAACCTGTAGAGTCCTTTATATGTTAATCTTAAATGGTCAGACCTTCCAATCCTCTGGTTCCATGTACAGTCAACTCTTAAACTTTTTTTGTGGGCTGTTGTGATTATGAACCCACAAAATGCTTACCTTTGAATGAACTAGGTTATACCTTGTTTAAATGGGTTGTCATTTGTAGTTAAGTATTTTTTGTTGATTTGCATATTAACAATCACAACTAGTTAAAGCAAAATTCCAAAATAAAATATTTTGTGTTTTTTGCTTTCTGATATTTAAGAGGTCAAAACAATGTGCATTCTTTTACTACAAAAGTCTTTTACTACAAAAAGTCTGTAAGAACTACTTTGTTTTAGGGGGTGGGGGGTTGTAAGAGTTATTTTATAAAGGAAAAATGAGATATTTCCAGGTCCTTACACTTTGATAAGTAAAAAAGGACATTTAAGAACTATAAATAAAAATCATTATTAAATAATTTTGAACATGCCTCTACATGAATAAGAGATTTTTCTCACTCCTTTCTGAAAGCCAAATATACCAGATTAAACATAAATTATACTGTATTGTATTAAAAGTTAAATTAATGTTTATGCTGTTAGAAAGGTAATTGTTACTCATATACTTAGATTTCAATAGAAAGGAAACAAATGCAGCAGTGCCTCAAGGAGTAGGGTGCCAAACCCATATACTGAAGGTGGTGGGTTCAAACTCAGCCCAGTCCAAAAAATAAAAATTAAAAAATTTTAAAAAACTGAAAAAAAGAAAGGAAACAAATATTTCAAATAAGTTCCTATTTCTTCCTTAAAAGTTAGGTACTATCGTATTGTTGCATATATGCAACCAAACTATAAAAATAAGCTTAAAGCAGAAAATTAGAGTGCTTTAAATTATATGAACACAAGAAATGCAAGCTGCCAAGTTTCTGTCGTAAAGAACTACCTCTCGATGCTACTTGAGACGAGGATTTATTTTTACTCATTTTCAGAACTTTTTAAGCTGTATCTTTTATGTAACAATCTAAAAGTTGGCCATACCAAAGAGAATCTCCCGGACCGCTAGGTTGCTCTTCTGACTGCATTACTGAGACACACCTATTACGTGGGGACCTATCATTACGTGAAGCAGAGAGGGAAAAGTTTCCTATCACAAGCTGCTTTGTTGAATAAGCAATTCTCCCAAAGAGGAGGAGGAAGAGGGGGAGAATGAGGAAGAGGAAGAGGAGGGGCAGAGTGGTCCCTGTATGGAGCTTGTTAAGATTTAGGAATGTTTTAGGATTGAGTTCATGTTTTAGTTTTGAGGATTTTTTATTTTTTCAGACAGGCTCACTCTCTTTCCGTGGCATCATCATAGCTCACAGCAACCTCAATCTCATGGGCTCAGGCCATCCTCTTGCCTCAGCCTCCCCAGTACCTGGGACTATAGGCACCTGCATGATGCCAGGCCAGTTTTTCTATTTTTAGGAGAGATGAATCTTGCTCTTGCTCAGGCTGGTCTCCTACTCTCGAGCTCAAGGAATACACTGGCCTTGGCCTCCCAGAGTGCTAGGATATAGGCGTGAGCCACCATGCCTGGTCTTCAGGAATTTTTAACTGTAAGAGGCAAATATTTTTTTCTTTTCTTTCTTTCTTCTTCTTCTTTTTTTCTTTTCTTTTCTATTTTTTTTTTTTTTTTGGCAGTCTTACTCTGCTCAATCACAGCTCACAGCAACCTCAAACTCCTGGGTTCACATGATCCTCTAGCCCCAGCCTCCAGAGTAGCTGAGACTACTCGTACACTCTACCACACCTGGCTAATGTTTAAATTGTTTTTAGACACAGGGTCATGCTTTTTTGCACAGGCTGGTCTCAAACTCCTGGGGCTCAAGGGATCCTCCTCAGGGTTATAGGTGTGTAACCTGTAACAGCCAATATATGCTGAAATTCTGAATGAGGGTAGAAGGGGAAGGGGGGGAAACAGCCAAACATTAAAGATGACTAGGACCTACACTTTGAGTTTTATACACGGATGTTAATTTTAAAGTCTAAAAGAAGTCGTTATTATCATGGCTCCTGATACTATTTCCCTTGCAGCCATGGACTAGAGCTTTTAGACCAGTGGTTCTCAACCTTCCTAATGATGTGGCCCTTTAATACAGTTCCTGTGGGTTGCAACCCACAGGTTGAGAACTGCTGTTTTAGACAAGTATAAATGCAAAGATAGTAAGACTGGGGGTTGCTGTTCTTTATTCGCTTCTCTGTTGATATTAACTGAAGCTCTATAGCTCCAGAACCACAGTCTATGAATGTCTCATATATATACATACATATAATTATTATAAGTGAATTAATAATTCTCTTAGTGAAAAGAGATAACATGACTAAATTTGTTATCCCAAATCCAATGCTGATAGGATCTTCCTAGGTTTTCATTGCACTTGTAAAAATTCAGTGGAGAAAATCTTTAGCACTGTGTTCTACTGTAAATTTATAAATACCAATAGGACAGAATTGAACTTCTTTTAGACATTTTACATTCAATCAGAAACTTTTCTTAAAATCTATCCTATAAATATTCAAAGTCATAAAAATAAAAGATTTTATGTCAATGTGCTGTTTTCCTTCATAGCACTGTTCTATAATTTAGCAAAGGGCATGATGACATGAATGCCTCATTCCAAGAATCTATGTACCAAAACTTGAAAGTCATGAGTCAGATGACCTTTATAAGATTTAATTATATAGAGAATCATTATGAAAACATAGGTTAAGGCCTTTTTCAATGCCATCAAAATGTTCAGAATCAATATAGTGATTTCGGTATAACTCTTAAGTCCGTGCAACAACATTCAAGGAAATTTCAAAGAGAATTTCAATTCTTGAAAATAAAAACATAAGCTTTCTGTTAATTTTCACAGAAATACATTATCTCTCTGAACAAGACCATCTTTGCTACAAACTAATGATTGAATTAGAAGAATCTTGAACAGATTTCTCTGAAAATAATACATCTTTCAGTGAATCAAAATCTAGTTTTCCAAAAAAGTAGAAAGAAAAGAAAAGAAGAAAGAGAGAAATGAAGGAAGACCAAGAAAATATTTCTGAATGGTATTCAAGAGGTAGAAAAAGAAAAAATTAGTAAAATGAGGACATTTCGATAAAGGTAAATCCTAGAATCGGTATTTCTCAGATCCAAATATTTTAGAATTAACATAAAAATAAACTATGCAAATCAACAAACATAATGACTCCATTGGACTTAATGCTTCTACACACATGCATGTACATACAACACACATATACAACACGCACACACATGTCCACTACACTCCTCACTTTCCCACACACCTATACTGAAACCAGTTTGGGAGAGCCACTGAAAAACAATCTATCCCTTTTGGATAGTTCTTTAAAGAAATACACATGCATTTATCAAAAATTTAAAAAAGTAAAAATTTACTTATTTACTTATTTATTTTGAGACAGAGTCTCACTCTATTGCCCTGGGTTGAGTACCATGGTATCGCAACTCACAGAAACCTCAAACTCTTGGGCTCAAGTGATCCTCTTGCCTCAGCCTCAACTAGCTGGGACGAGAGGCACCTGCACAGTGCCTAGCTAGTTTCTCTATTATTTAGTAGAGATGGGGTCTCGTTCTTGCTCAGGATGGCCTTGATCACCTGAGCACAGGCAATCTAAGCCCCCTCAGCCTCCTAGAGTTCTAGGATTACAGGTGTGAACCACCGAGCCTGGCCTAAAAATTCATTATTATACAGGGGTGTCCATAAAGTTCATGTGCAATTTAAAACTGTCTGTATAAAACTGTAAATTTCTAGTTGCCCGAAACTCAAATTTGAGTATAAAATTCAGATAGTATAATCAAATGTATTTCTTTTTTAAATCACAAATACTATATCCCACGTACACCACATGTATTAGAAATGTGTAAGTTCTCAACTTAAATATCCCTCACAGCAAGTCAGGCGATGCCTCAAAGTTCCTTTCAGCTGAACGAGTTGGCCGGTGAAAAAGTCACCATACTTAAAAACCATGCAATGTTCTCATAAAACTTTTAAGTTTTCTGATGTCATAGACGCGTGGCATTCTATGACAAATGCTTCTTCCTTTGTGCCCACACGTGATGTAGCAAAAACAAGCAGGCTTTGGAATCAGTGCTCTGCTTGAAGGGTTCTATCTGCTTCCTTGTGGGATTTATACTCGACTGCAGTTTGGCTCTCTTATAATGCAATTCCTGGGCTATCCACTTCTACAAACTGACAGAAATAACAGGAGATGTGAAAAATGCAACAATACTAAAAACAGATGTGGGTGTAGAATTCCAGGGCCATTTCTTTCTTCATTTTGCTGTTTAATGTATGATGTCTATGCTGAAAACAAAGGCCTGGGTTTTGGGGGGGGTGGGAGTGGTTTTTCCTAAAATACCTGGAGCCATGAAACATTTAGGGGAGGTGAAGTAGGAAATTTATGGGATGGGGGTCTGAGAAGACAGGCAGTGAGAAGAAAAGCTGATAGAAGGTTAGGCTCAAAGAAAAACCAAAAACAAGGACCTAAGTCCACACTATGTTTTTGGTAGCTGTGTATTATTCTTTTCCTTACTCTTATTTTCTTTTATTGGGGTCTGGTAATCAGTCCAGATGGATGGGTTACAGGCCAGAGGTCTTATGATTTGAGGATAAGAAAGAAATTAAGAACCGGAATAACTGATCTTGGGCACAACTGCTATTGTGCCTGAGAAAGTAGTAGATGTTTTTGCCTCCCCTGATCTTTACCAAGAAATACATTACCCAAGCCTCCCAGTATGGAAAAAAAGAGAAGGGTTGTATTTTAATAAAATACCTAAATTCAGAAATCAAAGAGGGTAGTAATTATTTCCTTAAAGAGTGCGTGGGTTGATTCTTAACAGCCCGATCACTCCTTTCTTCTTCTTCAGAAGGCTCACATGAATATGCCCACCACGAAGCTCTTATTTGTTTGGTTCCTGAAAATTGATGTTCCAAAGCTATTGCAAGGTAACACGACCCCTTGTTCTGCCCTGAGTACCTGTTTCAATAGTCAAAAGTAAACAGCAGGATTTGGTTACCCTGCATTCTTATTAGCAAACTTACATGATTTCCTGTTGGAACCTTTCAGGGGCTGAACCAATATTTCTGGTCGTCTCAGAGCCAATCTCCTGGGGGAAGGAAGGTCAACACGCCTATCAATTTTCAGCACAGGTCCGAGGTTAAGACACCCCCCACATACCCAGCGCCCTAAGAAAAAAACTTGAAAGCTGGGGGGAAATGAACACGATGCAATCTGTTCGGATTAAGAAATAATAAATCGTGTACTTTCCAATTTTTTGGAATTCTCTTTCCTCTCTCCAAAACGACGAGTCTTTTTTTCCACCCTTCACATCAACAGGGTTTCAGATATTAATGTGCTATTTTCCATTTGCTTCATAACAAAAATCTAACATGACCTGGTACTGTCATATTATTTTTGGTCATCATTCATATTTAGTTAGACAAAACAGAAATCCAAGCCCAAGGGATAAAGCATTCTAAGGCAAGGTTTTACAGCGTATTTTATCACAGCTCTGCTGGAAGGATATTTTGCAGAGAACAAAAGGTCAGCCCCAGAAAGGCCGCGATTGTGCGCCAGTAGCTCACCTTTCCTGGAAATGCTTTGAGGGAATCAGGCCTGCCCTGGGGTTGGCATCCCCTTCGGGCTTTGCTTGCCACCACGCTGCGTCATCTTGGCTCATGATCTGAAGAATATCTCCCTTTCTGAAAGAAAGCCCAGCTTCCTTACACGGAATTGCCTTATCTTCATGCGGATCGTAGTCAAAGAGAGCTTTGATAAACATCTGGAAGGAAAGTTTCATTTTAGATGAATAAAGATTAAAAAATAAATACATGTGAAATGGCTACATTCTGCCAACCCCGATTCAAGAAATAATCATTTAAAACCCAGAATATTATAAATTTGTTGGGACAAAACAGATAAGTATTAGATGGAAAATCATTACTTCCCTCTCACATTTAAAAAAAATTTTTTTTTTATGTAATGATTACCTTGCCTTCTTTAGGCGGTGATTCTTCTTTGATGCTGGGTATAATCTTAAATGTAATTGCTCCCTGAGACTGAGCCTGGTATCAGAGGAAAGTAGGAGTTATTAGAAAATGAGAGCCAAAGAAAAACAAAGTGACATAGGTACAAAGCCAAACGCATCTAAAAATTTACAAGGTCGGGGTTTCTACTCTTAGAATGAATGGAGCAAACTATTTTTGTAGAAATTCTGGTAGTGCCAGAAAGCTTTATGAAGTTTGTCCAATGAGCTAACAATCATGAGCCCCTGGTTCCCCTTTGACTTCCTGTGTACTTTTAAGGTTTTCAATAAATACAGTCCCGTCCATTTCACACTACTTCAATATAGAAACAAAATATGCACAGTGCCTTAGATAAATATGGCATTAAAGAACCAGATCATGAACAAGGCGCGGGTGATTACATTTAAGTATCACCATCCATATTGGGGGGGACAAAACCCCCATAGTGTCAGTAGTGCAGTTATAAATATATGATTCAATGAGTGACAATGCCCCTCAGAAAAAACAATGAAGAACATAATTCTATCTCTTTAGAGAGTAAAATATAATAGATTAAGTAAAAATTAAAAAGACTGCCTATTCTAATTTAATTAAAATGAGCAACACTACCATCCAATCTCTGCTGACTAGCTCAGATGTGGGTAGGTCTCTCTTTAAATATCCTCCCACGTCAGTCTCTCTCTAGCATTTATCACAGCCATGTTTACTTATTTATGCCACTACTTCTTAATATGTTACTCCTGCTAAATTGTAAACACTATAAAAACCACAAATAATAGGCACATTCATTTATTTTTAGAGACAGGGTCTCATTCTGTTATTCAGGCTGGAGTACATAATTGTCAGCTCATGGAGTATACGTGTTTGTTTTGTTTTGTTTTGAGATGGGGTCTTGCTCTGTTCTCTGGGTTAGAGTGCAGTAGCATCACAGCTCACAGCAACCTCAAACTCCTGGGCTCAAGCGATCCTCCTGCCTCAGCCTCCCAAGCAGCTGGGACTATAGGTGTGCCATGACATCTGGCTAACTTTTTGAAAAATTTTGTAGAGATGGGGTCTCACTATGAGGCTCAGGCTGGTCTCGAATTTCTGGCCTCAAGTGATCCTCCTGACCTCACCTCCCAAAGTGCTGGGATTACAGGTGTGAGCCACTGCACCCAGCCTACCTGGCATACCAAACAGACAAGGTGGGGAAGGAGGGAGAAAAGGGGAAGACAGATCTCTCTGAGCTTACTCTCGGTGGTGTGCTGGTAAACCAAGATTCCACCAAAGAAACAAAAAGACCCTGATGTGTATTGTTAGTCAATTTGGGGGGGGGGGGGGGTTATAAATTCTCCCACCATAGCTAAATTCAGTTTACCCAGCATGAAGTGAGCTTGGGAATGGTGCTTGGAGGCAGCTCCAGCACAACACAGTGACTCAGGTAAAACGGGATTTTGATAATAAAATAAATAGAATTTTATAAAGGGTTGATTTATTTCAAAATGTCAATATCATAAATCTTATTAAGAATTCTTATATTATAATATTGAATTGCATAGGTAGAGAGAGCAAATATCTTGTATATAATCCTCTTCCATTTTTCTAGTTTTTGTGTGTGTTTTCTGAATGGATAAAAAACCCCTTAGAACAGTGCCACTTATCATGGGCTCAATCAGCGTTAGCAATTATTGTTCCTATTACTCAGCCATGTAGTCCTACCACCCACGGTGATGGCTCCACAGTGGTCTAGCAAATGGATGAAGAACTATTTGATCAATGCCAACTTTCTGCATGATCAACACTATTTTTAAAAATTTTAAAAATATTTTGCTTATGTATGGTTACCAAATTACTTCCTTAGTTTTAACTTCCTTAGAATTCAAGGGTGTGTACATTTGAAATTTTGATAGTTCTTAGATGGACATCTCCAAAAGTTCTATTAGTTTATCCCATCATGAAATCATATTAACATATGTATTTCCCTGTACTCTGTCCCACTTTAAGTACCATTAAGCTTTTCAATTCCAAGGAACCCACTATTATTCCATCATATTTTCTTCTGTAAAGTGTTTATATATGGGCATTGCTGATTTTCCTCTAAATGCTTTTCTTCTTGATTTTTATGATTGCTACATTAAGATATTAGCCTTTTATCACACATATGGAAAACACTTTCCCTACAATCCCACTTCTATTTTATTTATGATACCTTTTTCTGGACAGTAAGTTTTGAATACATGCACATCTTTTTTTCTGTTTGAATTTCACGTCAAATTCAAAGTCTTTCCTTACTCTGTAATGATAAAAATTGTACGCTGTATTTTATGGTGTAAATTTTGTTACTTTTTCACTTACATATTAATTTGTTGGGAATTTATTTGTGTGGGGGATGAAATAGGGACTAACCTTATTTTTCCTAAGTGACTCATCAATTAACCCAATGCCATTTACGAAATGGTTCCATCGTTTTCCCAGTGATTTAAAATGCCATCTTAATCACACACTAAATTTTCAGACAGAGAGACCGGTTTTGAGATACTCAAATCTCTTTTAATTATATAGCATGTTTTCATACAGAAAAGGGAAAGTCTCCCTTCATTTTATCCTAACAAATGAACTTTAAGATGAATATTGTCAAGGCCTAAGATGATTTCATTCGCGTTTCAGATTTCATACAACAGGTAAATTAGTTTCACTTATTTGTACACCTATAATGCAGAGCCTATCCTATGGCTTGTCAAGGGTCTGAGACACAGTGATTCAATTTTGTTTTTATTGCAACTTTAAAATAAACTCACAGCTTACCAAAATCTGTATTATTTCCTCCGGCTTTTTATCCTCAACTGGTATCCCATTCACTTCCCTGAGTTCATCACCAACATGAATAAGACCTGAGAAATGTAAGATTTGGTAAATGAGTAGTGGCACCCACAAAAGAAAATATAATTTGCAAATGTTTCCCTAATTAAAGCAAATGTAATTAAAGAAATTAATTCTATAATTAAAGAAAATATAATTTGCAAATGTTTCCATAATTGTTAGGTTCCCTTAACACATTGAAGGATTGAAAAGGAGAACTTCACCCTTCTCAGGTTTCGGAATCTGTGCCTCTCGAGCAATGAATCAAAGACCACAACATAATCTGACAAAGAATGGTACCAGCACCTTGATCTTTGTCTAGAAACACATGTTACTGATATTATAATTTTTATTTATCTTTTCTCTTTTTTCAAGTCTAGCATCATTTATTAAGTGATCTCAGCTAATATTGTAACTGCTGTGTGTAAGCGTGTTACTAAAACATAAAATGATCTTCCAATTCCTCTTGTGCAGGACAGAAGGATCTTTGCAGGCCAACAGAACAGAGACTCGAATGATGCCAGCTTCAATGATGGTGCCATCCAAAGAGGGACAGGGTCATGGCACATTCAACTGCAGCTTCCAGAGGTTTTGAAAAAGGAGCCTTTGGGGGCCCAGCCTGCCTGGCCTTTTGATGTTGTCAGCGTGAGTTTTGAATCCCATGATGGTGTGGGGAGGTAGCAGTTAAGCACTTGCCGAAGTGTATCCCGGTTTCAGGTGATGGTTCCTTGGCCACTGGCAGTCGTACCATATAGAAATAATGTCCTCCTGAAAGCAGACAGAGTCCACAGTCCCACAGATCTCTCCCATCATGAACTCTTCCCCCAACATGGCCAGGATGAGATTCTCCCAACAATGGGAGGCCAAACCTTTTCACAGCCAAGTAATCCACTTGCCACCGTTTTAATATGCATATCCCACATGGGTTTAATTCCTTCTTGGAAGTCACTGTGGCCTGGCAGGCTCCCAGAACATACCACGTAGCTATAAAACCTCCAGAGCTGCTGCCTCCACAGAGGTATAAGAGCCAACCTGTTTGATATTCTGTTTATAGCTCTGTGAGCTAGTAGGAGGGCCATGGTTCTTCTGGAGACCCAGAAAGTATAGTTGTATGGCAGGGGATGCTCTGCTGGTCCAGGGACAACAGCCTTCCTTTTGCCACTGTTTCAATTCTTGTCTCTTTCTGTCTTTTCCTGCTCACCATCTTTCTGTGTGCTGTTTCCTTCATTCTGATCATGGTCCCTACTGTCATCATTTTTCAAGGTGTTGAACTTGTTGTTCATCCTCTCACTACCACTGCCACCACTGCCTCACAGAATCATTTTTATTTATCTTAAAGGTTATATGTTCTCAGTAGTACTTTTCAAATCAGAAATACTGAAATAAGAAGTCTTTTTTTCTTTTTTTTTTTTTTTTTTTTTTGCAGTTTTTGGCCAGGGCTGGGTTTGAACTCACCACTTCTGGCATTATGGGGCCAGTGCCCTACTCTTTTGAGCCACAGGCGCCGCCCAGTCTTTTTTTTTTTTTTTTTTTTTTTTTAATAGAGTCAGGGTCTTGCATGTTGCCCAGGCTAGTCTTGAACTTGTGGGCTCAAGTGATCTTCCTACTTCAGCTTCCCAAAGTGTGTGAGCCACTGTGGCTGGCCAGAGCCAAGTCTTGATATAACTTTGGATGCCTATATACACTAAGACCTCAGAGTTGGCTTTATCTATCATTTAAATAATTATTAAAATGATAGATAAAGCTCTCTTATTTCAAATAATTATTTAAATGATAGATAAAGCTCTCTTATTTCAACACAGAGAAAAATATCTTTCCACTTGTTTTGCTACCTTATATCAAAAGAGTAATCCTCTTAATTATGTACTGGAAATGCTACTAATGACACGGAACACAATGTGGGAGTAGTGAGCAAACATTTAAACTCTTACCACTTCTGTCCGCTGCTCCCCCTCTCATGATTCTAGCCACAACAATGGCGCCAGTCTGCTCATCCTTTTTAATGGTAGCTCCCTTTTAAGGAAAAACAAAAAGTGTTTGTGAGTAAATAAGGGATTGGATGTTAGGAAGGGGGAGGTGGAAAAAGAGGACATTCATCTGGAAAGAGAAAAAACAACAGTTATAAAATAAAATGAAGCAGGAGGAATAGACGTAATTCCATATCTCTTACACAGACTCATTAGTAAGCATAAAAAATTCTATCTACATATTACTTAAAGGTTTTAGCACAATTTAAACCTCTTCCAAAGTGTGGAAAATCAAAACATCTTTCCATGATAAGAACATCTTTCATTTGAATGCTGTTTCTTTCTTACCCCCTCCCCTTTTGTGTTTGGGACAGAGTCTCACTCTGTCACCCAGGCTAGAGTGCAGTGGCATTAATGGCGCTCCCGGCAACGTCAAACTCCTGGGTTCAAGCGATCCTCCTGACTCAGCCTTCCAGGTAGCTGGGACTACAGGCATCCACCATGTTGCCCAGCTAACTTTTCTATTTTTAGTAGAGATAGGGGTGTTTCTCTTGCTTAGGCTGGTCTTGAACTCCAGAGCTCAAGCGATTCTCCCACCCCAGTCTCCGAGAGTGCTAGGATTACAGACATGAACTATTGTACTGGGCCTTGTTTTTTACCCTTTTAAAGCACTTCTTCATTTCGTTTTATCCTGATAATACCTGATCAAGAAGGTGGAATAGTGATAGTTACATGAATAGACAAAAGATTAGATAAATAGAAAATGAAAACTTGGGTCATTTGACTTTCAGTTCAGTGATGCTTCTATTATGCTAAGCTATCACAGTAAAGAAATTTGGTGATGATAATAAAGAAAAAGAAAAGAAAGTTAAAGCCAGAAATTAGTTATATATATCCTAGGGCTAAGGTAAATGAATGGAAAAATGATCTGTTACTCCACAGTTTTAATGAACTAGGATTGCACCTAGTACAAATGGAACTAACATTTTGGCATAAGATCAGAAAACAATCTCAAAAAGAATCCCAACATTCCTTACTTACAGATAATCAGAAGCAAATTAACTGCTGTTTTGTAAGAACAACAGGCATAAATGATTACTTTGAAAACATTTTCATGACTTTCCTTTCAAGAAATTGGCAGTGGTTTAGCAAAGCCATCCAACATTGCATAATACTGCTAAAAAAAAGTCTACCTCACATGGTGGCTGAATTCATCCCAAAGGAGTGGAATTTTTCTCAAGTTTGTCACATTTATATCATTCAAGAGCAGATTTGTAAACAAAGTAGGACTCCATTTGTAATGAGCATACTTTATATATGGCAGCTATCAGATACATACACCTCAGTAATACAAATCAAATAACTGATAGGGTGACTTGGTAGCATTTTTCATCACTTGTGCACATGCGAAGCCAAAGACTTGAATAAGTATCTCTCCATAGTCATAAGCCTTAAATTTGCCAATTACTGGTAGTTTCTACTTTTATTTCAAAAATTTGATTGTGGCCAAAATGACCAGAAATGCAATATTCTTATTACGACTAATCAGTTTGATTAGAGTGACTTTCATATTCTTTAAAAATGTGTCTTAAATTTCCCCACCAAAGCATGCCTAATGGCAGAAGAGTCTAGTAATCTAAGTTTAGTTATCTATATTTTATAGACAAGAAATTGAATCTCAAATGGTTATAGTTTGTTGTAAGATCTGACAACTAGTGTAAGTTAAAGTCAGGATTTGTGTAAAGCAATGTGACCAGAGACACTATTCTTAATGTGCGTTCAACACTGCTCACACTATCTTTCCATAACCTTTTGTTGGTTTTGTCCATGAATTCATTACCCCAGTGCTGGCTTATCTCTGAGAGGGAGATTATCAGTTGCTTCCTCCCTGGATGTGCACATCATAGCCCCACATGAAGTGGTAAAATGATTTGGAGGTGTCTAAGCACTCAAAAGAAGACTGGAAGCTGCCGACAGAAACACCTGCTCTAGGAGATCCTATCGCCATGTAAGAAATCACGACAACTGCCATGCTTGTGAGGAAGCCCAAGCTAACCAAACAGAGATGACACTTGGAGAAAGAGATGTTTGATCAGCCTCCAACTTTCTAACTCTAACCCTAAAAGTCAGTCATGTAAATGAAGGAACCCTCCGCTGACTCCCCCACCATCTGACCGTACATACGAGGGATTCCAAGTAAGAATCTCCCAGCAATCCCCAGAACTGTGAGGGATAATACCATCATTTTACCCCTTAACACACGGGGTGTGGTTTGCATAGAATTAAGTGGATCAACTCTCTTCACTATGAATAGTATTGTTTTTCAGTATAGGACCATCCTGTTTGTTGTACTTCCTGCTAGTCCCTTTGACTTAATTCTGTGATTCAATGAAGTTGACAAGTGTTTATTGATAATTTACCATACGCTAGGCACTGTTCTAAAGGTTTGTAAATACACTGGTGAAAAACTGAAAATGTCTGCCCCTAATGGAGCTTACATTCTAACAGTGGTGAAATAATTCGATACATAATATACAATATGGCAGAAGATGGTAAACACTGCGGAGGTGGGAGGGGGCAGGGCGGGAAGAGAAAGATCTGGATGCCAGAGCAGGTGAAGGAAAGACAATGTGAAGACAAAGGTCTCACCGGGAAGATGCCATCTGAGTAAAGAAGGACGGGAAGGAGAGGAAGGAGTCAGGTAGGTACAGACCAGAAGACACAGCCAGTGCAAAGACGCTAAAGGAGGTGTGAAGGAAACACTCAAGAACAAAGCAGCCAGGGTATTGGGGACACAGTAAAAGAGGAAAACAGAAGGAGATGAGGTCGGACAGCAGCAGGGAGCCTGTCAGTGTGACACACTGGGCTTTACTCTCAATGAAAAGGGGAGACTGTACAAGGTGGTAAACAATCGAGAAGAGCAAAGGATGTAAAGGCTAAAGCAATGAAATAAACAGGAGGAAATCATGGGCTGAGTTTTTCTTATCTGAAATGCTTAGACAAGAAAGTGTCTCAGAGTTTGAGTTTTCTTTTTGAATTTGGAATATCTTCTTCATTCTTTTGAATGCCCCGGTGAGTATTTCCTTTGAGGTTCCTATTGGTGCTCAAAAAAATTCAGAATTTGCAGCATTTCAGATTTCGAAATTTTAGATTTCAAAGGCTCAATCTGTGTAGTAATCCAGGGGAAAGCAGAGGCCATACTAAAGGATCTGGATATGTTACGGGCAGAGGCAAAAGGATTTCCCAAAGGACTGACCATGGGACACACACACACAAAAAGACAGGAACCAAAGCTTGACTCTCTGGTTTTTGGCTGAGCAAACTGAAAGCATGGAATTGCCATCAACTGAAAGAGAGGACGACGAGGGTGGAACAGATGTGGGGACAAAGATTAGCAGTTTATTTTCGGATATGTGAAAACTGAGATGTCTATTAGACATCCAAATGGAGGTAACAAGTAGACAGATGGATATACGAATCTAAAGATCAGAAGAAAGGTCTGGAAGAGAGATACGCCTGGGACTCCCTGGCATAGAAATGCTTTTTAAAGCCATGGGCAGGATGAAATCACTTCTGGAATGTGTAGCAAAAGAAAAGCTCTCCAACACATGAGGGTTCTGCTGTAGACAGAGATGTGTGTTCTGATGGAGCAAGCTCACTAACTGCTGTTTCCACTTTCCTTGGAGGATAAACTACAGATAAACATATGAATGGCAAAACAGAAAGTAGAAGGGAAGAGGCAAGAGAGGGGTGAGGGAGAGGGGAGGTGGGAAGAGGGAGGATATTTGGGGGGACCTCACCCAATGTGTATGATGCAATGGTACATTTCAAAATTATTAAGAAAAGAGTATAATTATGATGGATGTGTTACTTAGTTCAATGTAAGCATTTCACATTGTAAATCAAATCAGTACCCTGAAACCCATAAATGCATCAATGTACACAGTTAAGATTTAATTTAAAAATTTTTTTAAATAAAATCTAAAATTAACCATCAGAAAAAAATACTACAGATAAACAATCTCTCACTTTCTACACAATACTACCAACTTGACTCACTCTTTACTTTGAACTTTTCATCGCTGAAGGTTTTTATTTCTATCTTGTTTTCAAAACCTCTATGATCACAATCACTTGGTGTATTCCCAACGTAATGTATTTGCCTGACTATAAGATCAAATCGCAATTCTGTACCCAAGTCCCCAGTCCTGTGAAATTAAGTCTGCAAATGCAAAATGAATTAAATTTGAATCTATTATTTAAAAACTTACACATTTTCTTATATAATTAGTTTAAATTTACTCTGTGATTCTCACAAAAAATAGAGAATTTCAGGTTAGAAGTTAAAGTTCTTAGACTTTTTGTTAACTATTAATTTGGTAAATTAGTTTATGAAAGGGGACCACTGAGACTGGGTTGTCACGATCTTAAATAAAAATTTTATCTCCTATAAACTGACAATATTGTAAGGTTTCCTTAAGACAGTGGCAAGGTCAATTTCAGGTTTAAAGTGTGGTCTACCAAACACTTGCATTGAGAACATCTGAGATATTTTTAAAAATTGAGATTCCCAGATCCCAGCAAAAACCTGGTTATACCTATTTTTTAGGGGAGAGTCCAGAAATGTGTATTTTAAGTCAGTACGTAGGGTCATTCTTCTTATACCAAAGTTTGTCCTCTTGCTTAAAAAGAGGACAACCCATGCAAGAAACATGGAAAATTTAGGATCAAAGCCCACTCACCAATGAAGAGAATCCTGTTCTCATCTTGTCTAAAATTTAATTTCTCGATAATTAAAATGTAATTTCGTGATAAAACAAATGTAATTGCTCCAAACTCACAAGGGAAGGTAGATAGTTCTGCTTCTTGAATCCTGACCGCCATTTTTCCCATTCTTTGAGTTTTTCGATTCCTCCCCTCAAAGTATCACACATTTTCCATTCCAAATACCTGCCAGATCTGTGTTCATGGCCTGTTCTCCCAGGTAACCATTCTTTCCTGGAGCGGACGTCCTCTAGCTTCTACCTTGACCCTTCTATGTGACATTTATACACTTGCGTAATGTTTCAGAACATTTATGGCATTCCAAATACATTATATCTCAGCTGACATCCAAAATGCTCCCCAAGAGGTACATTGCCCGGTTTTCTGAATAGGGCTGAGATGACGAGTGACTTGCTGCTGTAGGTTACAGGGCAAAGAAATGAGCCAACTTCAACTGAAGCCATGGGTGGGAGCAAGCTTGGTGTTCATGTCACCACATTATATTCTTAAATAACACCAGTAACCTACCCCTTCGTTGCCTGATCTTACAGCCTTTCCCTGTGAGTTGTCTACTAACCCTTTCCTGACCATCCCCCTGACAGGTGTGGGTTTCTGGTTGGCTTCCTTCACCTTGCCTGTTTCTGACTCTCACCACTTGGACTGGCTCTCCCAAAGATGCCTTTGACTCTTAATCTTCTCTTTGTGTGTGTTTGGTTTTGCTCTTGCGGTCCTGTGGCCTCTCCCATAACCTCCCCAAACTGACAATTGCTACTTGACAAATGTTCAGTGACAAGTTTTTGAAAATAAATATTTTCCATTTTTCAAACTTTAAATTTATTCACCCAATAATCTTAATTTACCTTTAACTGAGAAGGGAACGCATTTAATTATATACATTTGGATGAGGAAAGTTTCAAGACAAGTAATTCTATTTACCTAATTACATACTCAAATATCTTTAAAATGTCATTTATAATCCTAATACTTTTTTTTTTTAAGAATACCTAAGAAATAATTTTGGAAAATTTTTCATCCTATTAGAGGTCCTCTTTTTCTATGACTTTTTTCAAAATCTATTTTAAAAATAGATAAAATCATGCCATCACAATAAACAGATTTAAGTTCCACACTTCCTGACAAAATGTCTTCAAAATATTTGTCAAAGAAATTAGATGTTTACTTCATTTGGATCTCTCAAACATTTTAGTTGGACCTGCTGGAAATGAGTTTACATTTAAGAAGAAACTGGGTGAAGTATATAAAACAGCCTAAAGTTGTATTATCATAGCCAAAAGCAATTGTTTTTAGGTGTACCATTTAATTTCGAATCAGCCATACTTAGTGCATGGTATGTTCTCTGGTACAAATGTTAATAAATCACATTTTCAAAATCGTGACTATTCATAACCAGTAGAATGCCTGTCATTCTATTTGACTTCATTTTCATGAACTCAAATTCTTTTTCTTAATTTCAAATTAATATTAGGGTACAATTTTTTAGGTTGCATTGTTCTCACTTCAAAGTTCAAGTTGTAGAACAGTCCTTCACCCAGAGGCTGGACTGAACACCCTGGCATCATTTTCATTTTGCTAAATCATATTCTTTGCACATGAATGTTCCATTTGTTTGGAAATTTGAGATCACAGAGGAAGTTCATTTTCAGGAGAGGTATAAACGGTCTGTGTCCATCAGATTTGGCTTTATCATGGTATCTATTCATATCTGGGTACAAAATGTAGACCAAAACTCACCAGTGGTTCTCTATTTTTAACCAGACGAATTATTTTGACTGAGTCTTCCTCATCGTCAATATCTTCAGGCATAGGCGGCAACACGGGGTCGTAATTCTTCTGAGCCACAGTGTCATGTACGGAGAGCAAAGCCTATAAATTGAAAGGTTGGTAGAAAATATACACAAATATATCAATCAAATACAAAATTCCAACCACATCAAGCAAAAAGAAAATCAACATCATGATTGGTTTCGACATAGCAATAGTACTAAGATACTAATGGTACTAAGGCAACTGAAAAGGTGCCTCTTACATCTGGACTGGGAAGTGGAATTTGTCCAACAGTGGACGGTGGCTCTACTTAGTTGCTGCCTCCACCCCAATGCCATCAATATACGACAAGAATCAGTTTAAGATTTCCTTTAACCTATACTTTTCTCTGGTTTATCCTTATGAGGGCAGCAGTGAGGGACAAGGGTGGAAGGGGGTTACTTTTGGAGAATGAGAGAATATGAGGATAAAGATACGTTTTCAATGAACCAACAGGAGTCAGAGTAGTCCATATTTTTTCTTTCCCATTACTTTTTCTCCTATTACAAGAGATCACAAGACTTATCCATATGATTGGTTCTTTGGTTGTTTTCTCACTTTAATTTTGTGTGTAATAGCTGACTAATATGAATGGAAAAGAATAAACGTATTTCTAGACTAAAGATAAGGAGAACATTGGAACTTTGACATGCTACTGTTCACTATATGGGATGAGTGGTTTTAGACTCTATGAACTTGATCCCTAATCAGCACAACTATCCGCCAATTTTACTCAAGAACAAAGTCTAGAAATCATCCTTGAAGCCTTTCCTCTCACCTATGCTAACATCCAATTTATATGCTAAGAAATCTACTTTAAAAATATATCTAAATAATTGTTCTTCGTCTCTATAGTCTAGATCAGTGATAGGCAAACTATGACACCTGTTTTATATAATAAAGTTTTATTGGAACACAGTCATGCATGTTCATTTATGCATTGTCTATGGCTGCTGTCACCCTACACTGGCAAAGCTGAGTAAGTGGAACAGACATCTTTCATATAAAAAGTTGGCAGGCCTCTGGTCTAGCTCATGGATCTTTTGCTGGGAACACTGCAATAGGCTTTAAACAGGCCAGGGGATTCATCTTTGGCCCATTTTCAAACCCATGATGCTCAGCGTAGCCAGAGTACGTAAGTCACATAACTTGGCTACCAACAACCCTTCTAAGGCTGCCCGCTGGCGTTGGGATGAAGACTAAACTCTTCAGCACATCTTTAAAGTCTTACATATTCCCTAACCTTGCCTTATACTTTTCCCCTCCTCCTTCACCTTAAATAATTCTTTGTCATAGAGGCCTGGTCAAACCATCCAAATAAAAGCAGGTCCCTAGATTATTTAATCTCATAGCACCTTGTTTTTTGCCTTTACACATGTTTATAATTTATAATCCTATATGCATTTTTATGGTCATGTGCTACTTGCCATCAACTGAAACAGAAACTTTAAGATGGCAAAGAAATCATATCTATTTTTAACTAAACTTTCTATTATAACATGTATTCCAAAAGGACAAAGCGTAAGTGTCTAAGCATGAGCTTTCAAAAATGAATATACCATGTGAACACCCCCCTATCAAGAAATATAAGATTACGTGAACCCAAATAATCTCTATTTAAGGTACATTATACCCTCTACCTCCCACCCTCAAGGAGAAAATCTTGCCTCTATTTGAAAATTACATAAGTATTTATTTTTCCCCTAACATTTACTGAGATTCATCCATGCAGTCACTTGGTGGCAGGAGGCACTCCTTTTTCTTTATTGTATAGCACTCCAACATAGGAATATTTCAGTTTCTTTACCCATTATGCCTTTGAGGGATATTCAGGTAGTTTCTAGTTTTGATTATTATAAAGAATGCTGCCATAAATGTTTCATTTAATATATTTAACAGTGAAATGTGCGGGTCATTTGTTCTACTGAGTATATTCAACATTAATAGACAGAGACAGCTGTCCAATTATACTCCCACCAACAATATCTGTAAGTTCTAGCTGCATCGCATGCTCCATAACATTTTATAATATTAGTTTAAATTTGGCCATTCTGAGTGTGTACTGGAATCTTCTGTGGTTGAAAGTTTCACTAAGTTTCATGTTTATTTCATGTTTATTTCATTTTTCTTTCATGTTTATTGGGCATGTGTATCTATTTCTTTGTGAGATGCCCCTTCAAGATCCTTGCACATTTTCCATTGTATGTGTCTTATAACTTCCTTATAATAAACTAGAGCAGAGCCTTTGGCAGTTATATGTGCTACAAATATATTCTCCCATTTGGTAGCTTGCATTTTCACTGTTCTATTGGTGTTTTATGATCAATAAAGGATCTTGATTGCAATGAGCTCAATTAAAGTATTTTTCCTTTAAAGTGGTGCTTTATGAGAGTTTCAAAGGGAAAGAATAAACAGTCTCAAGATGATAAAAGTATCTGGGAATTGATGGAAGATTGTTTGAAGATTCAGGAAGCCCAATATATCCTTTACGAAGCAGGAAAAATAAAAGAAACCTAAGCGTTGATACATCATAGTGGAATTGCAAATTGGCAAAGGCAATGAGATCTTAAAAATAACCAGAGAAAAAGACAGATCATCAGAAAGAAGAAAAAAATTGATGAACACTTGACTAATCAGCAGCAGTAATGGAAACCAGAAGATAGTTAAAATTATCTGCAAGTGTTTTGAAAAAAGCCAGTCCAGAATTATGTATTCAGCAAAAGTACCTTTCAAGAATAATGATGAAGGCCAAGGGAAAGTTTAAGAAGATCAACCTGAAAAAAACTAAATAAGAATAACGGGGAAAAAAAAAAGTTTTTGAAGACAGTGGACACCAGGCAACAAAGGACAATGATCACTGAGAGACAGGAAACCATGTGAGCCCCAAACTGCCCCAACGTGCAGTCCAGAGTTTCCAGGCTGTGATGGAAGAGAAGGAACCCAGGCAAAACCCAGGGCTGTCTGTGGTTGAGAAAATAGAACTGAGAATCCAGGAAGGTCAAGTGGCTAAAATTCTATTGGAGAAAAGACAGCAGCAAAGTCTCTGGAGCTCTGTAAGAGGCTAAGCAAAGACCTTTGAGTCCTGACAAAGACCTCAGCTATGGCATGCATGTTAAAAACTACCAAAAAGGATTAGAGCAGTGATTCTCAACGGAGAGCAAATTTTACTCCTATGGAGATGTCCGGCAATGTCTGGAAACATTTTTGGTTATTATTGGAATGCTGCTGCTGCCATATAGTGCATAGTGGTCAAGGGGGGGCTTTTAAATATCTGATAGTATACAGGACAGTCCCTTCCCCCAAAAAACAATTACCCAGCCCCAAAATGTCAACAGCTCCAAGACTAAGAAACTCTGAAGTTCACACAACAGAACAGTTATTGTTTTCCATAGTGAAAGGGGAAAACCTGGTAATTCACAGGCTTTAAGGAGAATTATGGCACTATCTCAATAGTGGGAAAAACAAGCTCAAAATTAAACACTGTTATAATCTCAACTAACAAAACTTAAAAATATGCCTCTGAAGGATCAAATGTTTCCAAGTAAATTAACAACATGCCGTATATACTCGAGTATAAGCCGAGTTTTTTGGGCACAAAATTTGTGCCGAAAAACCTGAACTCGGCACAAATTTTGTGCCGAAAAAAACTTGGCTTATACTTGAGTATATACGGTAATAAAATGAAGGTCGAGAATGTTATCTATAAATATACCAAAATATCTAGCATTAAAGTCACAATGACTGGCAGTCAATAAAAAATTACCAGACATGCAGGAAATACTACCCATAATGAAGACCAAAGAAATATAGCAATAGTACCAAATCCTAAAAATTACACAGATAGACTATAGACAAAGAAATTAAAAGTTACCTATATTTCAAATTCTCAAAGAAGCTAGAGGAAAGACTGAATGAGAGATATGGAATATGTAAAAAAAAGATTCAAATCAAACTTCTAGAGATGAAAAATACAACATAAGAAATGAAAAAAGGTACACTGAATGAAACTAACACAAATTACACACTGCAAAAGTAAACTTGTACATAAAGCAATATAAACTACCTAAAACATAGTTTTAGAGAAATTAGAGAGAAAATATGTTGAAAAATTATGAACAAAACATTAATGAGCACTGGAACAGCTTTAAATGGCCCAATATACGTGCAATTGGCATTTCCAGAGAAAGTGAGGAGCTGTGCTAAAACATATTTGAAGAAATGTGGCAAAAAAAATTACAAATGTTTTTAAAAAAGATAAACTCATGGGTTCAATAAGCTCAATATGCCCAGGCACAAAAAAAAAACATAAAATAACCCCCAGGTGCTTGAAAAATCTTTAAATCATTGAAAGATTAAAAAAAAAAAAAAAAAAAGTAAAAGAAAAAATAAAAGTGACAGCATTTCTCATGAAAAACAATGCAAGTCAGAAAATGAACATCTTTAAAGTATCCAAAAGAAAAATATTGTCAATGTATAATTCCATACCCAGCAAAAGTATCTTTTACAAAGGAAGAGTTAATGAAGTTTTTTTAAAGCCACACAAAAGCTGAAAGAATTTATCACCCGCAGACCTGGAGTCTTAACACAGGAGGAAAATGATGGCAAATGGGAAGATGAGTCTACACAGAGGAAGGAAGAACACCAGAAACATCCACTATTGCCATCTCCATGACAACCATCTTGTACATAGTGAGAATAATGGAGAGTGCTAATGAAAATATTTGAAAATAAGGCAATTATTATAATGGATAGGAAATATTAAGAACACAGCTATATATTTTGTCTCCTTAGCTTTGTATTCATTTCCATGTTTGGATTCCAAAATAATTACATATTGAATTCATCATTTTTAATTACCTTCGTCTTACCAGCACTGCTGTTTAAGCAATGTTTTTTATTTTGGACTTCTAAAAGTAATTTTATATTCCATTATTTTATTTTAACTGAGGTGATTTCACTCTCCAGGATACAGGTTTTCCTTTCAAAAGGCAAGGCTAAAATGAAATTGTGTTTCCATATGCCGTAAGAACCAATCACAAGTGATGGGTTTACCTGTTGCTCAGAAGAATCTGCAGGAAATTGAACACTAACCCTTATAACTAATCAGGCTCACAAACTTTCACTGCCTGGGACCCCCTGGAGTTCTAAGTATCTGTCAGGTCTATAGAATTAAGCGTCCATCTCAAAAGGATGAATCATACCAATCTGTTCCTCCAGAAAGAAGCTTAACATTTTCCGTGAGCATGGTTTACTGAAGCCTCACTCATCCTGCAAGCTCAGGCCGTGAGTGATTCTGTTAAATGAATGTTTAAAAGCTAAAAAATGATAACAAATCCTCTCCTTTGACTGCCTTTTAACAAATCTACCAAATTTTTCCTGACTTCCTAAATTACAATACCATGTTCTGGATGATGTCACTCATTGTTTTATCAAATGAGAGCACCAGAATGACGACTCCTACAGGTTAATCTGCCTTTCATGTGGCGATTTGATACTCAGGGGTGGTTCTCATTTATTAACAACTTTTTCTTCCCTAGAAACAAAGTCTCTGTATAGAACAACATCCCTCCATCAATGCCCCTACATGCCACCAACTTTATAGCCTTTGCCTCCTTCATTATGGCAGGAAGCAGCCACTCTCTACCCTTTAGGCCTTTGCCTATTCACTTTCACCTTTTCTCCCCATCTGTTGTTTCTCTTATGCTTCGTTGATTTTCCTGGACCAGACTTTAGAGACATTATTAACTAATAATAATTAATTTTTGTATTTGGCAACTAACTGATCAATTCATGTTAGGTATAATCTTTTGGTCTTAGACGGTTCTCCAGTGAGACTACTATTAGAGAATGACAAGTCATTTCCTAACAATTAAAGACTTCAGAATAACAGGTTATACAGAAAAAGCGTTGGTACTCTTCTAAAGCAAAAGATTCCTAAAGAGTCACGTGAACAAAATCACAATTTTATATTATCGTGAACTAACGAACATGAGAGAAACATGTGAAGGATATATGAATGGACAAAATTGTCTTACATAAGGAGACCAAAAACACTACAATGGAATAAAAATTCTGAACACATAATAATGTACATTAAATTCAATTTACTGGGAGCCCCTGTTGCCAACACAATGCCGTGTGCTACAGTCAAACAAGAAGTACTTGCATTCTTTGTTGGGTACAGAACACAGTACACAAGCACACAGGAACGTGTTAAATGTCCAGTTTCATTTTGGGATACAGGTTTTTGTGCTTTAGTTTCCCTAGTCTTTAAAGTTAATATTTATACCTACTTAATAAGGTTTCATAATGGGCGGCACCTGTGGCTCAAAGGAGTAGGGCACAAGCCCCATATACCGGAGGTGGCAGGTTCAAACCCGGCCTCGGCTAAAAAACAGCAAAAAAAAAAAAAAGTGGCAAAAAGCCTGCTGCATAGTAAAGACTTGTTATTGTTGGCATTATTAGCCATTATAATTAGCTATAATTCTTATTTCTGATATAGTCACTTTGCATATTTAACTTTGCATGTAAACTTGCAGAGCATTATCTTTGAATAAGAAACTAAAATTTTCTATAGCTAGAGTATATTCAGGAAAACCAAACAAGTTAGCAAGCAAAAATATTTTTTAAAAATTTTATATAAAAGAACGTTAACAGGTTGTATACTGTGATCAATGCAGATCAAACTGGAAATTAAGACCTATAAATGTTAAAAACAAAACCCAAACAACTCAGCAGATTTAAATAACAAAGAATAACAAAGTTACCAAAATTCACTGCAGACTATTAAGGAATTACCTTCAATGCTAATATGCCATAAAAAATGTCTGTGGAATTTGATCAAACTTAAAAGAAAGTCACATATCCTTAAATGCTTTTGCAATTAAACACGTGTGAAATAAATAAGAGAAGAAAACAATGGAAAACTAGAACTGGTAAATAAACAACCAGTTCTTCTTTTTTTTTTTTTTTTTTATTAAATCATAGCTGCATACATTGATATGATCATGGGGCATCATACACTAGCTTCACAGACTGTTTGACACATTTTCATCACACTGGTTAACATAGCCTTCCTGGCATTTTCCCAGTTACTGTGCCAAGACATTTACATTCCACATTTACTAAGTTTCACATATACCCTTGTAAGATGCTCCGCAGGTGTAATTCCACCAGTACCCCTCCCTCCACTGACCTCCCCCCTCCCTCCTCTCCCTTTCCCCTATTCTTAGGTTGTAACTGGGTCATAGCTTTCATGTGAAAGCCCTAAATTAGTTTCATGGTAGGGCTGAGTACATTGGGTACTTTTTCTTCCATTCTTGAGATACTTTACTAAGAAGATTATGTTCCAGTTCCATTCATGTAAACATGAAAGAGGTAAAGTTTTCATCTTTCTTTAAGGCTGCATGATATTCCATGGTGTACATATACCACAATTTATTAATCCATTCGTGGATCGATGGGCACTTGGGCTTTTCCCATGACTTAGCAATTATGAATAGGGCCGCGATAAACATTCTGGGACAAATATTTTTGTTATGATGTGATTTTTGGTCTTCTGGGTATATGCCCAGCAGAGGAATTACTGGATTGAATGGCAGATCTATTTTTAGATCTTTAAGTGTTCTCCATATATCTTTCCAAAAGGAATGTATTAATTTGCATTCCCACCAGGAATGCAGAAGTAAACAAAAGGATTGTAAAACAGATCATAAATAAAAGGTTAGTTTTTGAAAAGGTCAGTAAAGTAGATAAACTTTTGACTAACCTAACCAGGAAACAAAAAAAGAGTAAAATCTCTAATTTCATCAATCAGAAATGGCAAAGACGAAATAACAATAGATACTTCAGAAATTCAAAAAAATTTTCATGAATATTACAAGAAAAATATTCTCAAAAATATGAAAATCTTAAAGAAATTGACCAATACTTGGAAGCACACCACCTTTCAAGACTTAGCCAAAATCAAGTGGAAATATTGAACAAGAGTATATCAAGTTCTGAAATAAGCATCAACTATACAAAATCTCCCTAAAAAGAACTTGGGACCAGATGTCTTCCATAAGAATTCTACCAAACCTTTAAAGAGGAACTAGTACCTATATTACTTAACCTTTTCCAACATAAAGAAGAAGAATGAATACTACTCAACACATTCTATGAAGCAAACATCACCTTGATCCCCAAACCAGGAAAAAAACCAACAAGAAAAGAAAATTACAGACCAATATCACTAATGAATATTGATACAAAAATATTCAACAAGATCTTAACAAACAGAATCCAGCAACACAACAAAGAAATTATACATCATGACCAAGTGGGTTTCATCCCAGGGTCTCAAGGCAGGTTCAATCTCCGTAAATCTATAAATATAATTCAGCACATAAACAAATTAAAAAACAAAGACCATGTGATTCTCTCAATTGATGCAGAAAAGAGTTTTGATAATATCCAGCATCCCTTCATGATCAGACGTCTTACAAAAATGGGTACAGAAGGGACATTTCTTCAACTGATAGAGGTCATCCACAGCAAGCCCACAGCCAATATCGTATTCAAAGGAGTTAAATTGAAATCACTTGCACTCAGATCAGGAAGCAGGCAAGGTTACCCATTGTCTCCACTACTTTTTAACAGTTTAATGAAAGTCTTAGCCATCAAAATTAGGAAAGAAAAGGCAATCAAGGGTATCCATATAGGGTCTGAAGAGATCAAAGTTTCACTCTTACCAGATGATCATTGCATATCTGGAAAACACCAGGGATTCTACTACAAAACTCTTACAGTGATCAAGGAATACAGCACTGCCTCAGGAAACACTTGTAAATTGGTAGCCTTTATATATACCAACAATACTCAAGCTGAAAAAACAGTCAAGGACTCTATTCCATTCACAGTAGTGACAAGGAAGATAAAATATTTGGGAGTTTACCTAACAAAGGATGTGAGAGATCTCTATAAAAAGAACTATGAAACTCTAAGAAAAGAAATAGCTGAAAATGTTAACAAATAGAAAAACATACCATGCTCATGGCTGGGAAGAATCAACATTGTTAAAATATCCATCCTATCCAAAGCAATATACAATTTTAATGCAATTCCTATTAAAGCTCCACTATCAGACTTTAAATATCTCAATAAAATGATACCTCATTTTATGTGAAATCAGAAAAAACTTGAATAGCCAAGACATTTCCCATAAATAAAAACAAAGCAGGACAAATCACGCTACCAGACTCTAGACTATAATAGTGATCAAAACTGCATGGTACTGGCATAAAAACAGAGAAGTAGATGTCTGGAACAGTGTAGAGAACCAAGAGATGAACTTAGCTACTTACCATTATTTGATCATTGACAAGCCAATTAAAAACATTCAGTGGGAAAAGGTTCCCTATTTAACAAATGATGCCAGGTGAATTTGCTGGCAACCTGTAGAATACTGAAATGACCCACACCTTTTACCATTAACTAAGATATACTCTCACTGGATTAAAGATTTAAACTTAAGACATGAAACTATAAAAATACTAGAAGAAAGTGCTGGGAAAACTCTTGAAGAAATCGGCCTTGGTGAATATTTTATGAGGAGGAACCCCTGGGCAATTGAAGCAGCATCAAAAATACACGACTGGGACCTGATCAAACTAAAAAACTTCTACACAGCCAAGAACACAGTAAGTAAAGCAAGCAAACAGCCATCAGGATGGGAGAAGATATTTTCAGGTTATGTCTTCAACAAAATTTAATAACCAGAATCTACAGAGAACACAAAGGTATTAACAACTAAAGAACAAGTGATCCCATCTCAGGCTGGGCAAGGGACTTGAAGGGAAACTTCTCTGAAGAAGACAGGTGCATGGCCTACAGACATATGTAAAATTGCTCATCATCCTTAATCATCAGAGAAATTCAAATCAAAACTACTTTGAGAAGAGAAAAGATGGCGGCCGAGTAACAGCTTCTGTGCAGCTGGGTGCCATGAGAGTGGCCAAAGAAGACTCCAGGCATCTCTGGCCGGTGGGTTTTGCCTAGAGGCTTCCCTCTGGTGACACAGGAAGCTGGTGAGAGTCTTTTGGACCCCACGAGAACAGAAGCGGTGGAAATCTGGCAAGTGATACATGTGTTTGTTCAGTTGGAGGCTGCCTGCAGCTGTACCCACAGCAACAAGACTGCAAGCTGGAAAACCCTTACTCGTGAGCTGTTTTGGTTTTCTTGAACTTGGGCACTCAACTAAACTGCCTTGGGAGATCTTGGCCCTCTGTGTGCAGACGACTTTGGGTGTTGTCTGGGGTCCCGGTCTGAGATGCTGAGCTGGAAGGGAGCTAATATTGTTCAGCTGAGGGATGCCCACACCGCTGCTGTGGGAGAGCTGTCTAGTGACAATGTTGCTGAAAGGGGGGTACTGAGACACTGGGGAAGTACAGAGTTCCAAGTGTGGCAGATTAACAACCTTGGCCCTTTTGGAATAGTGGGAGTCTGGACTTGGTGCACTGGATAAGCAGGTAGCCACACCAGGAGAGATACCAGGGATAAGTGCTTTCCTTGGAAAGCTTCTGCTTGGAAACGGTTGATAGTTTGGAGTGTCTTTTAAGTGGGCTGAGGACATTTTTGGGCTCCCAAGCCTGTGGGGTCTAAGAGATCAGCAGAGGCCTCCATCT
This sequence comes from Loris lydekkerianus, assembly GCA_963574355.1. Lineage (NCBI taxonomy): Eukaryota > Metazoa > Chordata > Mammalia > Primates > Lorisidae > Loris > Loris lydekkerianus. The sequence goes on along the minus strand of CAUYPK010063622.1, from coordinate 480 downwards.
CCATCTCATACAGCTGATTGTGATTAACATCTTATACCTCAGAAGATCAACTGTTGCCTGGACAATATTCACCAAGATATAAATACTATTTGGTTCTTCGGTTTGGGGGTTTGGGGGGATTTGGAGGGCGGTCTTTTTTGTTTGTTTGTTTGGGTTTTTTTTTCTTAATTTCAACATTTTTCCCTGGTATTTTTCTAATTTTTTTTTCTTTTTTCCACTATCCTAGTTTAATTACAATCTTTCATTTTTGCTTTAATTAACAATTAGAATTTCATTTTTGCCAGTGTTTCTGCCCCCATTATTTTCTTTTGCTCCAATGTTACCCCATAAGGATTCTTGTGTAGGATAATATTTAAAAATAAACATATCCTACATCAAGCACACAAAGTAAATTCAGTGTGAGTTTAAAGTGACTTACTTTTCTTCCAGAGGCTTAAGAAATCTGGACCCCCCTGGGTTACTCACAGAGATAGGCTTTTT